>JAIFZK010000013.1:7570000-7632500 GCA_027481765.1 Tenualosa thibaudeaui | reverse complement strand
GAGCCAGCCTGGCTGCTGTAAAATGGGCCCATTCTTTCTGTGAGCAACCGATTTTTCCAAGACCACTTGTGATGTGTTCATAAGGGCACAGGGTATATGATAGCCAGCAGTATAACCAGAAGCCAGAATAATAGTATCCTGCCTCAGATGAACAGCTAAAGCCAAGCAGGTGTGAGCTTGATTAATAAAATTGGTTAATTTAATTGGTTAATCAAAATAATAAATAATATTGAAAAACAGACAGTCAGTCATCGGTAGTTATATCTGCACAACAACAAGCCCAAAGTGAGTAATTGTCTAATTGTATAACAGTCTAAATGCACCTGTTACCAGTCTTGTTTTTTGCACTTATTCATGGTTAACGTGACCCAATGATAATTTTACCAAACAGTATGATGTCCTTTGATGTATCCTGTTGAAGTTTGACCAAAATTTTCCAAATTTTGCCATCCGTGGACACCAAGTTTACCAAGTTTAATGAGACAAAGTGTTTTGGTGTCAAAGTAAAGATTCCCTTTCTGGGACAATAAAGTTGATCTTATCTTATATTATCTTATTTTTCTTGTGAACAGTTTATCATGGCCAGGACCATAGCCAGGATTTTTCAAATACTGAGGTCAACAATGCTCATCTATTGGGAAAATGAGAGGTTTGTGGGGTATGAAATCTGAAACCTATCCTGAGGGGTTTGAAAGCTATAACCCCGTGACTGTGTGTATGAGTGAGTGCCAGGCCACTGGCTACCAGATACAAAAATCATACATCCATTCACAAGTCATTCAATTGTAGATCATGACTTTTGAGTCTGAAATCTACATGGCTGGTGCCAGTTTCCAATGTGTGCACAAGTGTATGTGTTGGCAGGGGGTCACCACAGGTTATCCCTGTAATCTCCCTCTTTTCTCCTGACTATTCTCAACTATTTCCTTCTCCTGTTTTTTTTTTTTTTTTTTGTAATGGCCATAGAGGTTTATTGATCCCTTGTAGCTGTTATTTGACCACAAAGGACGTTCAATCCATCACAAATCATTATTGGCCTAATACCAATCAGTGTAGGTGAGGTTGGAACATCCTTCACTGAATTTCAATAGATTTAAATATTCTGTAGCCTATTCTGCACAGCTATGGGGCAAAGTACAGGCCTGCAACAAAATCTTAATGTCCAACATGCTGCATTGTTGTGTGGGATAAATACAATATGGTGCAACACCGTTTTATTCGTAAAATATTGCATTTCCTGCATTATGAACTGCAAATAATTCCTCCAAAATGCAGTTTCAGACATCCTAAACTGAAAAAAATATACTAGTTTTGAATAACATAGAAGAACTGTTCAACTCAGTTGTCATTAAACCAGCTCCAGGCAGTGGACATGTAGGACAGCTGTAAAAGACTGTTTGAGCTGCAAGAAACTTTCATTATGACTAATTCATAGCCTAGTGAGAGAGAGATAGAGGTCTACTGTAAGGGATATCCAATTAAAATTGCTCTGCCTGTCATTCTCTCTTGCACTGCATCTATGGCTCTTCCACTCACACAGGCAGGATCCACAGTTTTGACAGTTGAAGTTAAGAGGTGTTTGGTCTATCTTTGTAGAGTTTACCATCTCATTGTAGCAGAAGACCCTTTGTATCTTTGCTTCACCACGACAAATGCCAGCAGCACATTTGTTTGTGACTTTGAGTTTGGGTGTATTGAAGTTCATGCAATTTATTGATGTATCACACGTTCAAAGTCATGTTTGACAACTTGTAGAGCTACATTTTACCACAAAGTTAATGTTAACTACCTCTGTTTTGCATACTAGTCACCTATTAGCAATTTGCATTGTTCCTTACCAAGATGAGGCTGCTGAGTTCACTGCTGTTTAAATAGGCCTTCCCTGCATCTATGGCGTTAATCGCGATAAAGTGAGATTGCATAACTTTGACACCCATAGTGGAAACCGAATATTTGGAGTGTGCCAAATGAGGGAAGTTCGTCAATGTAATACATTGCTGTGTCCTTTTAGTTATTGATTGCTTAATATCCCATGATCTCAATGCTTGACGTACTTGCACTAACTGAAGAAGTCAGTGCCTGCGTGCACACAGTGTCGGACCCAACTATGTGTGTACTGTATGCAAACAAGATGTGCTTTGATAAAGAAACATAAGCAGGGAAGGTTAAGTGCTTTGATAAAGAAACAAACGCATCCTGGTCTATATAAGAAAAGGACCCAGCCATAGGTCAGAGGCACTTATTCTTTCATTCAGCTGAAACTATTCTTTTTGTAGAGCGGGTCTCACACTACTTCCTTTTTTTAAATTGATATCTTTTCATTTTTTTTCCTTTTTCTTTTTACTTTTTATCCTTTTTGCATTGTAGTTGTTCTCTTCTTGTATCTACAACTCTTATCTACAACTTTATCTATGATAAAGTGCAAAAGGCAATATGGAAATTCCAGTGAGCAGTCACAAAACACAACATAGGTCACTGTTTGAAAATGTTAGGCGGCGAGTTTCCACAGTGTCCAGTGCAGTGCTTATTGTCATAGTAGTTTATGGACCTAGTAGTGACACAAACAGCCTGGTCAGAAAATAGGACACCTAGGAGCTCTCTTACAAGGTGGTATGGATTTAGCATTACCAGGAATAAATGTAACCCCACTCACTCTTTGGGGAGGATATTGGATTACAAGCAGCTATAGAAGCTGTAAGGGGGACAATAGTTAATAACTCTACCTTGGGTTTTATTATAGTTACAGACATGTGGAAAAATTTTCAAGGATTAGTGGATGCCCTGAGTCGACCCCCTCCACAAGCCACTGTGGTAAATGGGGAACAGATCAGAGGAAACCAAAATTCAGTACTGATACTGGGCTTAACCCCGCCATCTTATGATCAACAATGATAATTAGGTTCTTAGTAGCCACTGAGGAGAACGAAGGATTCATACTCCTTAGCAGAAGGAGCTATCGATACACCACCCCATCCTCAATCAGAGAATGAAGCCAGTGAAGGATACCAGATACCAGCTATCCCTCAAAGGAAGGGTAGGGCTAGAGTATGTAGGGAAATACACACCCTAGGACACTCGCCATAAAGGTGAAATACACAGAAAGAGGCTTTTTTAGCTTTAGGTTATGATTTTTACCAACAAGGCTGTCTTAAGAGGGACAATCAGTAGAATTGGTCATTATACACATGGACAGGAACCTGAGTTAGGAAAGGAACCCTTAAATCAGACAGGCTGGAACAACTGGAATGATAGTGGGACGGATGAAGTGTAACTGAACAGGAACTCACAGTGCCTGAGTCACTATCTCTTTCTTGTTTTACATATCATGCATGACATTCAGAGTAAACACTTCTTAGCAAAAATTTATATCCAGACAGCTAACCTAGACCCCTCCCCCCAAAAAAATTATTTCCAAAATATACATTATATCACACTCAGAGAAAACCTTAAGCCTTCTATATCACAAATGGGAATCAGACTTGTCTATTACGCCCGGTGCTGGCTCCTGGACCCAGATGTGTAAAAACATCTACCTCATGACTAAAAATACTAATCTACAACTAATACAGTACAAGTTACTTCCTAGATTTCACTTCACCGCACAGAAACTGTCTAAAATGGGTTTTGACACTAACATGTGTTCTCACTGCATGCAGATAATATATTATTGGGCAACCCATCCACTCCCAACAACACTCAGAATACACCCTCCCCTTCCTACCCCTTTCCTCACCTATTTACAGACATGACCTGATCCTCTGTGCCTGAGATCCAATCTTAACTCCACACCCACATATCCCTCATCATATCCATACCCACATATCCCTCCTTATCTGTTAATACATTAGAAAATACATTAGAAAACATTTTTTTCCCTTCCCACTTCTTGATCCCCCCCAGCACACAAACTGTTCTCCTTCCTACCATCTGGAAAGCTCTACCGCAGCATGTGGAGCCACACAAGTAGACTGTAGACTGAGAAATAACGTCTTTCCACAAGCCATCAGGCTTATCAACACACTAAAGAAAATTCAATATTCACACTGATCCATACTGCCCTGATCACTCATGCTTACTGCAACTTTGCATTGCACTTTCACATTACACATTTCACTCCACCTTACCTCAGAAGAAGAGCTCAGTAGTTCCTTCTTGTTGGAAGGTTTGATGTGTATTTATTTATTATTGATGTCTGTATTATTCATTGTATTTGTTGATGAGTGTTAGTAGTTAAATTGTACATTTGGTGTCTGGTGAAACGCAATTTCAATCCTTTTTGTAATGCTTGTTACATAGTGAATTGCCATGAATGGAGGCCTAGGTTGCTTTAGCTGTCCAGATTATTTATTATCTTTATTATTGTTATTGTTATTATTATTATTATTATTAACATCATTATTATTGTTATACATATAAAAACATAAAATAACACATTTAATACATATTCATTCAAACTGCAGTATTTCTTCAAACAGCATATTTATTAAAGCTGCAGTATTACTACATGATCACTGCAGTTAAACTGTAGTACAATGCTTTTCTTTTTTCCATGAGGGTCAGCTGGTCCACACACCACAAGATACACCGCTCTCCTTGTACATGATGTATATTTACTAGTCATTGTCTGTACAAAGAGGACATTCATCTACTAAATGTAATGGCAGGGTGCTGTGAGATTGTGCCTCTCCCATTTTGTGTCAGAGCACAGTACCTGCCATTGTAGTTTTTTGTCATGATCCTGCTTCCTGAGACCCTGGCCCCCCACTGGACTACCACTGCACTGCAGCCCTTGTGTTTGTTTTTGTCTTCCATGTGCTTCTGTCTTGTTCACCTGCCCTGCCCCTTTCTCCTCCCCTGCTCCACACCTGTCCCTCATAATCCTGTTTCCCCGTAATGAGTGTCAGCTGCCTCCTGTTTGCCCCAGTGTCACTGCTCCCTATATAAACCCTTGTTCGTTCCATGTCTGATCGTCTGTCCATGTTTCTCGCGATTGTAAGTCTGTTACCTAGTCTGTTCGCTTGCCTGTGATTTCTGTTTCCCGTGCTTATTCTTGTTTTCGTTTCACGTGTTTGCCTCGTCGTATTCTTTTGAGTTTTTTGTGTTCCTGAACCTTTTGAATATTTTTGTATTTGAACTGTCTTCTGTACCTTCTGGATGTTTGAGTCTTCTGTGATTTCTCCCACACTTTGCAAGTCATTGTGAATTGTCAACCTTTTTTTCCGTCTGTCAAGTTTCAAGTCATTGTATACTTGTAAAACTCTTGTCTCTTAAGATTTATATCGTCGTGCACTTTGTTCATCAAGCTTATCAGCCAGAACATCCGTTTTAAGTTTATCTACAGCACTCCAGATTTGATCTGTCAACCTTTCCAACTTCCGACTAGGGGATGGTGGCAAGGAATGCAGTATATCCTGTATATTTTTTTTTTAGTCACATCCATCTATCTTTTCTTGACACAGAGTGAGGTTAATGTCCTCACGCCAGCATTTACAATACTCATAACGGGCTTCATGGGTCCTGCCACGCACATAGACTGTTGTGCATGTCAGTGCCTCTATTTTATATACAGTGTCAGTGCATTTTAGAGTCATAGATACAGTAATTTGTCCATTTAAGTTACTGAAATCACTGATCTTTTACTGATAAGCTAAAAGTTTAGTACCTGCTTTAAAGAGAGTCAAAAGACGTCAAATGTGCTTAGAATTAGCGATAGCTGTTTATTTCAACCCGAGTTTTCATTGGATGGCAGATCCAAGGCAGATATTTTTCAAATGGGAGCTGTCTGTATGATCACTTCCTTCTTTTAACCACTCCTCCTTTACTGTTAAGAGTGTGCTGTGGCTGTGCAGGTCACAACCTGAGACTGAAACAAGTCTGTGGTCCACTCGTGATCTACACGTGAGTATCAAATTACAAAATTTATTAGACCTATCAAACAGTTAAACCAACTGATGAATTAATTTCACAATTTTGCTGATCAATCCTAAAAAAATAATGATAATATCTACAGCCTACAAGCGGTCTGAGCTGCAGTTGCCAGGAGGCCTGCAATGCCAGATCGAAACTACAATGTAGGCTTAGCCCTTCACAGAAAATTATGTGCACAATGCACAAAGCCTTAGCCAAGGCAATCTGTATTTTACTGACTGAATGTGTTGTGAATATGAACACTACCCACTCAAAAATAACATATCTGACTGCTTGCAGTGGAATCGTGAGCAGGAATTTCCTGACCACCGGGGATGAGCTCTGTAAGGGTGACTTCCTAATGTCTAACAACAAATACAAAAACAAGCAACTTCAACTTAAAATATTGATAGATAAAATAAATAATACAAGTGGTGATGTAAACACATAGCAAATACATTGTTTTCCATTCTCTGAGTATAATGTAAAAAAAAAAAAAAAACCCTGCAACCCTGGTGCTATACACAGGAATCAAACAAAATTGGGGCAGCTGTGGTATAGTTATGCACAATGCAGTGTATGGCTACTTTGCTGTGGTTCTCAAAGATGACATGCACCTGAAAGTGAGGAGAGAAGGTTAATGTGACCTGCTTTAGTTTTTCATTCCTTATGTTTTAACGATGTATACTGGTGGTCTGTAAACATCCATAAGTTCAAATAAAGAAAAGCCAGATTAAGTTTCTTGTTTTGATAAGCACTGCAGTATGAAACAAATACCGTTCATTAAAAGGCATCATGGCATTCTAGTCTAAGGACTTGTTTATGGTTGTGGTGTAGGCTACTCTCCATGCTTTAACCTGGAATACACAGAATTAAAGCCGCACTCAAACATAAGGTGTTGACTTGCATGGTACATGAAACATGCTCGGCTGGTGGACTCCATGCTGGTGGAGCTGGTGCTAATTCATTTATTTAAATTGTACTTTTTCAGCATTGAGCACAGAGTGCTTTACAGGAAAGTACTATATTAAGTAGTTAATCCTAAAGAAAAAGAATAAATAATAGGGCATAATAGACCAGAACAACATCGGCAAAACAGCAATTACAGCCTTGTTTGAAACTAATGACTTGATTGCCTTTTTCTACTCAACTTTCTAGAATCTATGCCACAGCCGATTCAAATGAGCGCTATTCCTTGGCCACTTAGTTGATTAGCACAGACACAGACCTGTCATTATCATGCTAAGCCCGTCCAATGACTCTCTACAAAGATAGTGTTGTGATTGGTCTTACCAAGCTTGTGCAAGACCATTGGTAGACCTACCAATGCTCCGATGGTGCGTGGCTAGACGTCCCCTCTGAGCAAAACTATTTGCTTCTGCAAGGGTTTTTCTAAAATTCAAGGCTATATCAATTTAGCCTATCTATCAAGCCTAAATCCACACACACTGATAGTATGCTCTATTGCTCTACAGGTCCATCTGGTCATGACCCCTCTGGCACATCTTAACCTATATTAAATATTCGATAACCCAAGAATGAACAACATTGGTGCTACTATAGCGGAAAATAATGTTTGTGGCGATACTGCACTAGCAGCCACAAAGCAGAGTGAACCAAGCAAATTTCTAATGTCAAAGTAGATGACCTTTTACACCGCCAAAGATGCTGCACAACGCAGTATGCCCTATGCAAGACAGACAGCCTTAGGACGATAACACATGCCTGTTTAACTCAGTAATGCAAATGTAAAATAGTATCAGGTAATCAGGTGTTTATGCAGGCAGTCACCTACCTACTGTCTATGCTCACATTCTCTCTTCAGATTTCGTCTGTGTAATCCAGTTTAAATAAATGTAGGGAAATAAACCCGTTATACTGGTTGAACTGAAATACTGGTTGTGGCTGGCACAGCCTGTAAGGCCAGGATGTAAAAAAAGCTAAATCAAAAGGAAAAATCTAGATTTCAATAACAAGGTAAGAGGTTTACAAGGCAGCCAGCTTGACTTGAGACAGACTTGACTAAAACAGACTTGAAACAAACTTCACTTGAAACAGATTTGGCAACTCACATGGCTTGGCCAAAAAACTCAGACAAATAATTCAGCAAGGATCAGAGACAATACAGGGTTTAAATATGCAGGACATACCAAGAGTAACAAGACACAGGTGGGAAAAACAGGATAGTAATCAGAGACTCAGGTGTGATAGATTAACAGACATTTACACAGAGAGTGGGTCGGAGGCGTGCTATGTTGTGGAGGTGGAAGAAGGATGTTTTGGTGATGTGGTTGATGTGTGACTTAAAGGAGAGTGCAGGGTCCATGTAGATTCCAAGGTTTTTTTACCAGGGGGGAAGAAGTGACAGAGTGACAGTCGATGAAGAGAGAAGTTTTTGGAGGTGGGGAAGATGGATTTCGGGCCGAAGATGATCAATTCAGTCTTGTTGCTGTTCAGTTTGAGGAATATCAGTAAGGCAGTTGGTGAGGGTGGAAAAGATGGCTGGGGTGATGGTTTTGGTAGTGATGTACAGTTGGGTATCGTCGGCATAGCAGTGAAAGTGAAGTCCTTGTTGGCGGATGATGTGACCAAGTGGGAGCATGTATAAGATGAAGAGGGTGGGGCCAAGGACTGAGCCTTGGGGGACTCCATGTAGAACGGGGCTGGTTTGGGATTTGTGATGGTTGACGGTGATATATGACACTAACATTTAAAGTAATTTAAACACAAAACTAAATGATGGTCACATTTCACAGACAGTAGAAGATTGTAGTCTGTGTCATATCTGTCAGAATTTCTGTTGCTACATCTACTAGCCAAGATACTGTGTTTGGGTTTGTCTGATGCCAGGAAGGAGTATGCACATTAGACACTGGACCTAACTGAACAAGTGCATGAGCGGGGGACAAGGGAGGCCAAAGAGGAAATCATATGTACATGGTTACAGAAGAGGACTGCAGGAAGTAAGCACAAGACAATACAGAAAAGGTCAAAACCATAAATACAAGACCCCAACCATGACAGGATGATTACTGGACGAACCAATTTTGTTTATTTTTGGGGTACTAGCAGTAATCAAAGAAAAAAATCAAAAGATCTTTAACAGTAAAATATAGACATGCCAGAGTTCACCTTTAACCTTGCCCCTAAACCCTAGGCACCAATCACAACCATGTCCACACACTCCCTCACACATCTACAGATATTCATAGACATGTATATGTGCAACACACATGTGGAAGCGCACACACATACACACCAATACACACATACAGATCATAGCTCAGTCATTTTTAGGGCTTGTTTACATTAATCAAGATATTCTTATGAATTCCATATTTTTACACGTTACTGGGCTTTTTGTTTTCATATAGGCCTAAACAGAGTTTTAGCCACCAGATATTTATTAAAATGCCATTCAAAGTGAAGTTTTTTCTGGATTCTGTAGATCCGTGTAAACAAGTAAACCACAGCTTTTTAAAATGATGAAAGGATAGATTTTTCCTGGCTGTAGCACATTTTATAAGTGGCAATGATAACCACAATTATAAGAAGCAGTGTCTGGTAGTGTCACAACGAGCATTCGAGTTTGGAATTTTGTTTTCAGTCACCCCCAAATAATAGTCTGAAAATGACAAAAGTGTGTAGGCAAAAACGTCTGCATGTCAGACTTCTCCCTCACCTACAGAGTTTGAATGCAGTGATTATTCAAAAAAATCCTTTTACTCATGGAACCAAGGGCAGGGTTTTGATTACGTGGTATATTTGGTGATATCACTGCAGAGGTCCGCTACTCAAGACTGAGCTAATTGTCAGTCCTGAATCCCACCTGTTAATGACATATGCATACCCCAGCATGGCGCAGCTTGCAGTATAGTACAAATTTATTAAGGGTTCAAAATAGTATCATTTATTGACAAATGTGTTAAATGTGAAACCATAGAAGTAGTTAGTTTTTTTAAAATGTAGGTTTTAAAAATCTTCAAATATGCCTCATCATTGTTGTGATACGAATAGACCAAAGCCATCACCTATACAGCATTCACCTACATACTTATTAGAGGAAAGTGGGTTTATAAATATTTCTAATGCACACTTCTTTAGGGAGACAAATATAATTCTTGCAATATAAATATGTATAGCCTACCTTACCCTTGAGCCTGCCTCTTTCACGAGTTGACACGAGTTGATCAACAAACCACCACCAGAGGGCAACATCTACACACACATAAAATTCATCATATCTTTCACAGGATTGTTCCAGAATGCTAGAATGTTACTAATGCCATTACTGGTGCCATACGTTTGTCATAATATATTACTGAATGAGGTAACATGGTACTTGATGAATAGATTGGTCCATCAGCATTTATTTACTTTACACATGTACATGTAAACACACTGGCAAGGAAAAACTGGTCAAATGCAGGGTTTTTTTTATTTTATTTTATTGAATATTTGTTGGTTTGAGGACATTAGCACCCAAAAGGCACTGATCAGACCTCATTATTTCAAACAAAAGCTTTGTCACAAAGGGTCATCAGACAAGATGAGAGATCAAGAGTGAGAGAGGGCATACAATAAAGAAACCATTTAACATTTTTTTTTCCAGAAGGGACTTCCTTTCACAGAAAGGACGGTGAATGCTAGGTACAGAAACACACGCCTCTCTCTGTCACACACACCCTCACACACACTCATTCTTACTCAATCCTCTTACTCAATATACAACCGTGTGTACAGGACACCATACAAATCACAGACAACACCTTTTCTCTAAACACACAGATCCAGACTGTTAAGTCTATGGCTTTACACCTAGCATTGATGAAGGAATAAGTAACATTACTTTTATTGTCTCCTGTGTTATTCTTGGATAGCCAGAGACTCTGAAAACTGCTTAGCCGAACCTGAAGTGGCTGCAAGCTGGGCCCGCACCAGAGTCACCTGCTATCAGAGGTTCAAGTACAATAGCTACTACTACCACAATAAGAGTATGCAATAGATTCAACAAACAAAAACTTTTTTCCCTTGCTTGACCTGTTCAAAGATGGGGGAAAACAACAACAAAGATGGCCACACAACAGAAATGTGTAACAATTTCCAAGTCAATGTTAAACACTCTTCAGTCTGTTTGATCAGCGATGGTTAAGATTGTTACCATGTGGGTTGGTGTAGTACATGCTTGTCTACCTTCGCCTGAATCTTACTGCTGCATTAGTGTGCGTGGTAATGGGTGGATGATCAAGTGCTGCCATGCGACATCATCACATCCTAACCAAGTCATATTGGATGGGGAGTGTGTGTGTGTGTGTGTGTGTGTGTGTGTGTGTGTGTGTGTGTCGGCAGCGGTAGGGGCCTTTCCAAAGACGAAATTACAGATGTAACTGCTATCTTTGTTATGTGGTTGAAAGTGTGTGTGTGTGTGTTTGCGTGTGTCTGCGTCTCAAGAGTTCCACAGAAAACTTTCAGAAAGTGTTCAAGGAAGAACCCATAAAAAACACCCCTGGCTGGGTTCTATTTGGGTTCCATTGGTTCTAGGTGGATACACAGGTGTAGTGTAATGTTGTTCTGGGTCAACTGATCTGTTGAGTCTCATAAGCACACATTTTCTTGTCAGTACCAAAAATAAAACACTTCAACGACAGAAATGAATGGGACAATTGAAACCTGAAATTCAAGACTACCATCATAAAATGTAAATGAAACAAAAAGGTTTATCTTGATTATAGTAAACAATATTTTGCTTTGAAATTTCATGTGGAGATACAAACTGACTTTTGAACAGTACTGTGTGTGTGTGTGTGTGTGTGTGTGTGTGTTGAAAATCATCTACTGTATGTCCAACAAAACTTAAATTACGTGATGACTATAACACTGTTACCGAGGAGAATTCCGATCATAGTACCAACAATCTGGGGAAACAGAAAGAACTATACTGAGAGTAAGTGTGTGTGTGTGTGTGTGTGTGCGTTACTTTTCTAAAAACTACTGTCATTTGAACTTCTAAAGATGTTTATCCAGTGAGTTGTTGTTATGGATGACGTATGACAACGTATGCCATTATGCTGTGTCATACCGAGTGAATGTATGCACATACACACACACACACACAGACGCATTTTATCTGAGAAATTATTTTCTAGACAAAAGTTATGTTGGATAACTCAATTAAAAATGAGTGATCTCTGAAAATGAAGTGAAGGGAGAGTGAGGGAGCTCATGGATTTAAAATTCTCAGTCTTGTGGCTATGTCTACATCTCTCCTTTTTGAGGTATTCTCTTGGCTCATAAACACCCATACGAGTATCAACTGATCACGCCTCGGTGACACACACACACACACACACACCAGTCAGGCAGCAATGAGACGTAACATGTGCGTTACACACTCTTACCCAAAGCCAATCACCTTTTAACCAGGAGAGGCTGAGAATGACATCACCCTCTGGAATCCACGGATCTACTGTCAGTGGAGCTCTGTACAGCTGTGTGTGTGTGTGTGTGTGTGTGTGTGTGTGTGTGTGTGTGTGTGTGTGTGTGTGTGTGTGTCGTGGAGGAACATACAAAAGGTTATGAAAAAATATGAATTTCATATAGCCACTTTCTGGTGTGTGTGTTTGGCTGTGTGAGTGTGTGTGTGTGTGTGTGTGTGTGTGTGTGAGTGTGTGTGTGTGTGTGTGTGTGTGTGTGTGTGTGTGTGTGTGCGTGGAGGAACATACAAAAGGTTATGAAAAATATAGCCATATAGTCACTTTCTGGTGTGTGTGTTTGGCTGTGTGAGTGAGCGAATGACTGTGAGATTGTCAAGGCTTAGTAATGGTCACTGTCAGGGTGGAGCTTAGCTGGGGTGATGGTGGCTTGGGTGGGGTTGGGTTGGGTGGAGTAGGGTGGAATAGGGTAGGGTGGGTTTTCTTGGTACCACACACATTCTAGATCAGTCTAAACTGGACACTGGAAAGTTCTTTTCCGGATCCCAAGTGGCCAATGACATTGTGTGTTCCTCAGCGCTGCACGAGGAGTTCCCCAAATTCCATCCAATCTCATTAGCCGTACCGTTGCTGTGGTTACGTGAAGAATGATTTCATTGGTGAGCTCAAATCCCAAGAATCTCAATGAAGCCAGTCTTTGGTTCATAGCTCATTCAATTCATTGTGTGTGTGGTTGTGTGTGATGTTCATGATTCATTGCACTTAATACAGATTCAAAATTGAAAAAGAGGAAAGGATACATGAAGAGATAAACTCACTCACTCACTCACTCACTCACTCACTCACTCACTCACTCAGAGTTCATGCTTTTTCTTAAAAAATGCATTTTTCATACATAAATTCATAGTATATAATCCATAATATGAAATATTATACTGATGGGAAAATTCCCATCTGTTCCCTTACGTCTCCTTTTTTTGAAAGCAATTCCCATTCTTTCACACTTCCAGCTCTGTGGATGTGAGACCATTCCCGGCACTGATTTATGACCAGTTCTACCATGGTCCATAGACTCAGACCTCTATTAAAATGTTTGAGTGTAGATTTCCCAGTCCTCCAGAGACTGATGTATATGGCTGTGATACAGGGAGGGAGGGGGCGGGTTTGATGACACACAGGAGAACACAGAGGGAATCTGTGCGCAAGCTTGTCAGGGAGTTAGCAGGAGGAGTCTGTGTGTGTGTGTGTGTGTGTGTGTGTGTCCATTGGTATATTCAGTCTGCTTCTTCTGCTTCACCACGACAGCAGTCACTGCTCACACCACAAACTCGGTGCTTTGTCCCCTCATCTTCACCACTGTTTCTGATGGAGCTGGAGGTGGATGAGCTGACATCCTTCACCACAACACCTGTCAAGACCACAAGACCAGAGCACAACAAACAGTGTGAGAAACAAGCAAACAGTGAAGAGAAACACTTTTCATCACTGGGCATTTTCTTCAGGTATTTATGCACAGGATCAGGCAATGTAACATAGCAACATACCATTATGTGTGTGTGTGTGTGTGTGTGTGTGTGTGTGTGTGTGTGTACCTGAGAATCCGTTGGTCTGGTTGGAGGTGAGCATGTCTTCGGTGATGTGGATGCACAGGTCCTGGTTGAGCTCTAGAGCCAGCTCATGCAGCTCCTCATAGTCCTTAGGGTCATCCACCAGCATCTCAATCTCTGGGGACACAATCAATCAGCCAATGAATCAATACATGAATCAATCAATATGGACACTCAATGTTTGTGTTAACATCTTTCAAATGTTAGACAGCTAAAATAACAACAGTGTGTGTGTGTGTGTGAGAGAGAGAGAGAGAGAGAGAGAGAGAATGAGAACCTCCTCCTTACCATCATCATCTTCATCATCCAGTACCCGGTCCTTGCCGCTGCTCTCCACTCCAGACGTGTGTGTGCTGGCGTGGCTCTTGGTGGACAAGCTGGAGGAGATGGCGTGAGCGCATGGGGCAGCCCGTGTAGTAGATGAGCTTCCGTGCCGATGGCAGCCCATCCGGCAGGATCTTCCCCTGAGAGAGGAGTGAGAGAGAGAGAGAGAGAGAGAGCGAAAGGATGAGATAGGACTCCACTGTGTTATCTCACACAAAGACAAGGAGCACACAACTAGATGAATTTTTTTTAAAAGATCAAAAGGAAAAGAGGGGATGGAGAGAAATGGAGACAAAACACTTTGACTAAAAAACGCTTCAAGTCCAATGACTACCAAAGACTATAGCCATTAACAACATTGTGGAGAGAGATGGACAGATGGTGTGAGACATCGGGGCAGCATTGAGAGAGAGAGAGAGATGTGAAACAGAGAAAGTGAGACAGAGAGAGAGAAAAGAGAGTGAGAGAGAGAGAAAGATGGGGAGTGATGAAAAGACAGGATGGCTTGAGGGTGAGGGATGAAAGAGCAGACAGGTCAAGTAGAGGAGGGTAAGGCCACGTCAGCAACGACACACTGAGACAGAGAGAGTCGATTCAGCCCCCTAGGGTCTGAACATGGCCTCAACCATACAGCGGAATGCCCCAGGTCTAAAAATAAGAGTAAAACACACATACTGCAGTTGTATTCACCTTCACACACACACACACACACACACACACACACACACACACACACACACACTCATGCTCACACACACCCACACCCACCCACTGCACACTGCACAGAGTTAAGCTATCATTTTAAAGCTCATTGGTAGCTGTGCTGGCAGTTTATAGACAGCTTTAAGAGATTTGGGGTGTTTGTTGTCAGCAGAAACATTATTTCCCTCTGCTGTTGTAAGTCATCCTGCTGCTCACACACACACACACACACACACATACACACACACACCTGTGCATATAGCTGGATTTCACAAACAGGGATTTGTTTGTTTACCCTTTCCTAAAGTGAGCCCTGCACACACACACACACACACACACAAATTACCTGATATATCTGGATTCCACACAATGTAAGCCCTAAAGTGAGAGAGGCCTCTACCTTGGGGCCATAATTCACAATCCACAAAGACATTTTGAGCCTGACTGTTGGTGCGTGCATTCTGTGTGTATGTGTGTGTGTCTGTCTGTCTGTCTATGGATCTCTGTTCAACTCAGTTGTCATTAAACCAGTCTCCAGGCAGTGGACATGTAGGGTAGCTATAAGGGTAGCTTACAGCTGTAGGGTAGCTGTAAAACAGTCACTCACCACAAACTTGCCAACGTTGGTCCAGGGGAAGTCATACAAGAGTTGCCGCACTGAATCCACATTCTGCTCAGACATACACACACGCACACACACACACACTGTAGGGTAGCTGTAAAACAGTCACTCACCACAAAAACCAACTTGCCAACGTTGGTCCAGGGAAAGTTATACAAGAGTTGCTGCACTGAACCCACATTCTGCTCAGACACACACACACACACACACACACACACACACATACAAAGACACATGCTAAAACAATAGATTAATAAACTCTAATAATCATAAAAAAAACTCTTGAGCCATCACTGGTTGCAAAACATAACGGAGATGCTAGCTACAGATATCTGTTTTAACATGTCAGTAATAAAGGCCTCTAGCATGCATATCAACATGTACACACAAACACACTTGCGCAAACACACACACACACAAATTACCTGAAATGTCTGGATTCCACGCAATGTAAGCCCTAAAGTGAGAGAGGCCTCTACTTCTTTTTTGTCCTGAGAAGAAGAAAGAGCGTCAGAGGCAGCGGGGTGGGGGGTGGGGTGAGAGAGAGAGAGAGTGTAAATGAAATTATATGGAAAGACATTCATCGATGGATCCCAAGCTCTTATATACTGTAAGTACTCAATGTCTGATATATCTCAAGACACACACTCACACACACCTTGTAGAGTCTGTAGTAGTGCACTGTGACGTCATCAAGCTGGGCCGACTCTTTGATGTACTTGAGGTGGGCTTCTGAGGCGGTCAGGGCGTACTGGTCTTTATGCATGTTAGGGATGTGCCTAAGGATATACTCACGGCCACGCTTGGAAATCACCTGCAGTACAGATAAACAGGTTATAGTGAGTGTGTGTATGTGTGTGTGTGTGTGTGTGTGTGTTTGTGTGTGTGTGTGTGTGTGTGTTTGTGTGTGTGTGTGGTTAATGTTGTGTGGTCAACATGTCATAGCATGTAGCAAGTAAGACAAACTTTCAGTGTGTGAGTGTGTGTGCGGTGTATGTGTTGATGCATGTCAGTAAAAACGTGTGAATACACTGAAGTCAAAAACTCATTTCAGCAGTAAGCACACAAAAAGCTCACCTGTCACAAAAAGGTCACCTGTGTGTGTGTGTGTGTGTGTGTTATGTGACTGAGCATGTGGAAGTTTCGCGAATGCACAACAATAAAATACAAAACCTTGGGGCCATAATTCACAATCCACAAAGACATTTTGAGCCTGACTGTTGGTGCGTGCATTCTGTGTGTGTATGTTTGTGTGTGTCTGTCTATGTATCTCTGTCTGTCTGTGTGTCAGTGTGTGTGTGTTTGTGTGTGTGTGTGTGTGTGAAAACTAGTTTTGAATAACATAGAAGAACTGTTCAACTTAGTTGTCATTAAGTGATGCGACCTCTGCAGATGATCCAGAATGCAGCTGCATGTCTGGTCTTTAACCAGCCAAAAAGGGAACACGTCACACCTCTGTTCACTGAACTTCACTGGTTACCCTTGGCTGCTCGCATTAAATTCAAGGCACTTATGGTGGCCTACAGGGTGAATGATGGCTCTGCTCCCATCTACCTGAATACTCTCCTGAAGCCCTATGTCACCCGACGACCTAGCCGCTCCTCTAAGGAAAGTTTTCTAAAATACATTATATCGCCTCGTGCAGGTCAATCCACACACATCTCATATCTAGTTCCGTGCTGGTGTTTGCAGTTTTGACAGTTGAAGTTAGAAGTGTTTGGTCTATCTTTGTAAAGTTTACCAATCTCATTCTAGCAGAAGACCCTTTGTATCTTTACTTCACTACACACAAATGCCAGGAGCACATTTGTTTGTGACTTTGAGTTTGGGTGTATTGAAGTTCATGCAATGTATTGATGTATCACACGTTCAAAGTCATGTTTGACAACTTGTAGAGCTACATTTTACCACAAAGATAATGTTAACTACCTCTGTTTTGCATACTAGTCACCTATTAGCAATTTGCATTGTTCCTTACCAAGATGAGGCTAGTTATCTGCTGTACATTAAATAGGCCTTCCTGCACGCCTGCTCCTATTAATGCAAACACATATCAGCGGAGGCATATATCTATTCACGTAGGGTGAATGTGGTGTGAAGATGGAAATTTGGACAGGTATCCACCCTGCTCCCCCATTTCCTTTAATGCAGTACACATTAGAGAAGGCACATTTTTTTCTGTCATAGCTATTCAAACAAAAGACAAGTTTGGCATGTTGTGTAGAGGGTGAGAGGGGGTGAGTTTTGGGGGAGCCCTGGGCCCTGCTGTACACAGCACCTCTCCTCTGTCCCCTTATTTAATGCAGGGGCGGGCTAGCACCATAGCCATGAATGGAGGCCTAGGTCACTTCAGCTGTCCAGATTATTTATTATCTTTATTATTATTATTATTATTATTATTATTATTATTATTATTATTATTGTTATTATATTATTATTATTATTATATTATATAATAATAATAATAATAATTTTGTTATTGTTAAACATATAAAACATAAAATAACACATTTAATACATATTCATTCAAACTGCAGTATTTCTTCAAACAGCATATTTATTAAAACTGCAGTATTACTACATGATCACTGCAGTTAAACTGCAGTGTTGATACTGTAGTACAATGCAGTCTTTTTTCCATGAGGGTCAACTGGTCCACACACCACAAGATACACCGCTCTCCTTGTACATGATGTATATTTACTAGTCATTGTCTGTACAAAGAGGACATTCATCTACTAAATGTAATGGCAGGGTGCATCAAGTTTCACCTCAAGCTTGTTATCAGAGCACAGAACATGCCATTTTGAGTTTTATCTACATGATCCTGATTCCTGTCAACCTTTCCAACTTCTGACTAGGGATGGTGGCAAGGAATGCAGTATATCCTGTATAATTTTTAGTCACATCCATCTATCTTCTGTCTTGACACAGAGTGAGGTTAATGTCCTCACGCCAGCATTTACAATACTTATAACGGGCTTCATGGGTCCTGCCACGCACATAGACTGTTGTGCATGTCAGTGCCTCTATTTTATATACAGTGTCAGTGCATTTAGAGTCATAGATACAGTAATTTGTCCATTTAAGTTACTAAATCCATTTATACCAGCAGATTTTCAATCAAGTTTGCTAATTTGTGATACAGTTATACTGGTCTCTTGTGGACCAGCAACTACAGTTATTCAAGAAGAAACATAAGGATCTATTTTTAGTTGTCCAGGGTGAAACACTACAGTAATCACTAAATGGGCACAAACAGAGGTGCCATCATTTGTTTCAAAGTAGTATTGCCGAACATATGGCCAACACTATCTATCAACATTACTCCCGATGTAGGCCAATCGTCGTATTCTTTTGAGTCTATTGCTCCAGCCCTGTAGATCATCAATACAAGGGTATTAAAAACATTTGTAATGTGTTCATACACAGCCATTGATGGGGGCTTGGGGGTCCTCCCCCACAAAATCCTTGACAGTTAAGTCTGTGAGGACTCTGAGCTTAAAAGGAACACTGGAATTCAGCACTTTCATCTAGGCTACTCTGAAATTTAGAAGTTTTCATTTGTTCTCTCTTGCAGCTTGGCATAGGGTAATTTCTCATTTTTGACATTTAGGCTAACCATAGGCTTGCCTATTAATACATTTTGGTTTTATTATTCTCTTTAGTGAAAAAAACAGTAAAATAAAAAAAGATTCCTGTATACCTGTATGATATTTTTAAGCCAGCTAATTCAAATATTGTATAGTTTTATCTTAGCACCAAAAGTTTAGTACCTGCTTTAACCTGCTTTAAAGAGAGTCAAAAGACATAAAATGTGCTTAGAATTAGCGATAGCTGTTTATTTCATTGGAGTTTTCATTGGATGGGTCATAGGGCAGATATTTTTCAAGAGGGGGCTGGCTGTCTGATCACTTCCTTCTTTTAACCACTCCTCCTTTACTGTTAAAAGAGTGTGCTGTGGCTGTGCAGGTCACAACCTGAGACTGAAGCAAGTCTGTGGTCCACTCAATCTACACGTGAGTATCAAATTACAAAATTGATTAGGCAGTCAAACAGTTAAACCAACTAATGAATGAATTAGTTTCACATTTTTTCTGATTAATCCTGACTGATTTCATCTTTACAATAGAAAAATATATAAACGATAATGTTAAAAATAATGGCAATATCTACAGCCTACAAGCGGTCTGAGCTGCAGTTGCCAGGAGGCCTGCAATGCCAGATAGAAACTACAATGTAGGCTTAGCCCTTCACAGAAAATTATGTGCACAGTGCACAAAGCCTTAGCCAAAGCAATCTGTATTTTACTGACTGAATGTGTTGTGAATATGAACACTACCCACTCAAAAATAACATATCTGACTGCTTGCAGTGGAATCGTGAGCAGGAATTTCCTGACCACCGGGATGAGCTCCTGTAAGGGTGACTTCCTAATGTCTAACAACAAACAATACAAAGCTAAACTGTAAGCAACAACTCAACTTAAAATATTGATAGATAAATAAAATAAATAATACAAGTGGTGATGTAAACACTCTCATTCTCTGAATACATTGTAAATCTAAATAGACAAAAAAATGCAATCGCTGCCCCATTAATCTAAAAAAATGAAACTTAAATGGCTGGAAGCCAATCTAAACCCTGCAACCTTGCAATGTAAATGCACACCGCTATTATACAGGATGACTGCAACTTGTCATGTACACAATGGAAGGCAAACCTATTTGGGCCACTGGTTCTAATGCTGCAGCTGTACACGCAACCGTGTGTTTTTGCTGACGATGGTGTCCTGCAGATTGACGGCAATGGAGTAGATGACCTCAAAATAGACATTGAAAGTGAGAGAGAAGGTTAAGGTTACCTGCTTGACCTGCCTTTTCATTCCTTATGTTTTAACGATGTATACTGGTGGTCTGTAAACATCCATAAGTTCAAATAAAGAAAAGCCAGATTAAGTTTCTTGTTTTGATAAGCACTGCAGTATGAAACAAATACCGTTCATTAAAAGGCATCATGGCATTCTAGTCTAAGGACTTGTTTATGGTTGTGGTGTAGGCTACTCTCCATGCTTTAACCTGGAATACACAGAATTAAAGCCGCACTCAAACATAAGGTGTTGACTTGCATGGTACATGAAACATGCTCGGCTGGTGGACTCCATGCTGGTGGAGCTGGTGCTAATTCATTTATTTAAATTGTACTTTTTCAGCATTGAGCACAGAGTGCTTTACAGGAAAGTACTATATTAAGTAGTTAATCCTAAAGAAAAAGAATAAATAATAGGGCATAATAGACCAGAACAACATCGGCAAAACAGCAATTACAGCCTTGTTTGAAACTAATGACTTGATTGCCTTTTTCTACTCAACTTTCTAGAATCTATGCCACAGCCGATTCAAATGAGCGCTATTCCTTGGCCACTTAGTTGATTAGCACAGACACAGACCTGTCATTATCATGCTAAGCCCGTCCAATGACTCTCTACAAAGATAGTGTTGTGATTGGTCTTACCAAGCTTGTGCAGGACCATTGGTAGACCTACCGATGGTGCGTGGCTAGACGTCCCCTCTGAGCAAAACTATTTGCTTCTGCAAGGGTTTTTCTAAAATTCAAGGCTATATCAATTTAGCCTATCTATCAAGCCTAAATCCACACACACTGATAGTATGCTCTATTGCTCTACAGGTCCATCTGGTCTGGTCATGACCCTCTGGCACATCTTAACCTATATTAAATATTCGATAACCCAAGAATGAACAACATTGGTGCTACTATAGCGGAAAATAATGTTTGTGGCGATACTGCACTAGCAGCCACAAAGCAGAGTGAACCAAGCAAATTTCTAATGTCAAAGTAGATGACCTTTTACACCGCCAAAGATGCTGCACAACGCAGTATGCCCTATGCAAGACAGACAGCCTTAGGACGATAACACATGCCTGTTTAACTCAGTAATGCAAATGTAAAATAGTATCAGGTAATCAGGTGTTTATGCAGGCAGTCACCTACCTACTGTCTATGCTCACATTCTCTCTTCAGATTTCGTCTGTGTAATCCAGTTTAAATAAATGTAGGGAAATAAACCCGTTATACTGGTTGAACTGAAATACTGGTTGTGGCTGGCACAGCCTGTAAGGCCAGGATGTAAAAAAAGCTAAATCAAAAGGAAAAATCTAGATTTCAATAACAAGGTAAGAGGTTTACAAGGCAGCCAGCTTGACTTGAGACAGACTTGACTAAAACAGACTTGAAACAAACTTCACTTGAAACAGATTTGGCAACTCACATGGCTTGGCCAAAAAACTCAGACAAATAATTCAGCAAGGATCAGAGACAATACAGGGTTTAAATATGCAGGACATACCAAGAGTAACAAGACACAGGTGGGAAAAACAGGATAGTAATCAGAGACTCAGGTGTGATAGATTAACAGACATTTACACAGAGAGTGGGTCGGAGGCGTGCTATGTTGTGGAGGTGGAAGAAGGATGTTTTGGTGATGTGGTTGATGTGTGACTTAAAGGAAAGTGCAGGGTCCATGTAGATTCCAAGTTTTTTACCAGGGGAAGAAGTGACAGAGTGACAGTCGATGAAGAGAGAAGTTTTTGGAGGTGGGGAAGATGGATTTCGGGCCGAAGATGATCAATTCAGTCTTGTTGCTGTTCAGTTTGAGGAATATCAGTAAGGCAGTTGGTGAGGGTGGAAAAGATGGCTGGGGTGATGGTTTTGGTAGTGATGTACAGTTGGGTATCGTCGGCATAGCAGTGAAAGTGAAGTCCTTGTTGGCGGATGATGTGACCAAGTGGGAGCATGTATAAGATGAAGAGGGTGGGGCCAAGGACTGAGCCTTGGGGGACTCCATGTAGAACGGGGCTGGTTTGGGATTTGTGATGGTTGACGGTGATATATGACACTAACATTTAAAGTAATTTAAACACAAAACTAAATGATGGTCACATTTCACAGACAGTAGAAGATTTTCGTCTGTGTCATAACTGTCAGAATTTCTGTTGCTACATCTACTAGCCCAGTTACTGTGTTTGGGTTTGTCTGATGCCAGGAAGGAGTATGCACATTAGAGACTGGACCTAACTGAACAAGTGCAGTGCATGCGGGGACAAGGGAGGCCAAAGAGGAAATCATATGTACATGGTTACAGAAGAGGACTGCAGGAAGTAAGCACAAGACAATACAGAAAAGGTCAAAACCATAAATACAAGACCCCAACCATGACAGGATGATTACTGGACGAACCAATTTTGTTTATTTTTGGGGTACTAGCAGTAATCAAAGAAAAAAATCAAAAGATCTTTAACAGTAAAATATAGACATGCCAGAGTTCACCTTTAACCTTGCCCCTAAACCCTAGGCACCAATCACAACCATGTCCACACACTCCCTCACACATCTACAGATATTCATAGACATGTATATGTGCAACACACATGTGGAAGCGCACACACATACACACCAATACACACATACAGATCATAGCTCAGTCATTTTTAGGGCTTGTTTACATTAATCAAGATATTCTTATGAATTCCATATTTTTACACGTTACTGGGCTTTTTGTTTTCATATAGGCCTAAACAGAGTTTTAGCCACCAGATATTTATTAAAATGCCATTCAAAGTGAAGTTTTTTCTGGATTCTGTAGATCCGTGTAAACAAGTAAACCACAGCTTTTTAAAATGATGAAAGGATAGATTTTTCCTGGCTGTAGCACATTTTATAAGTGGCAATGATAACCACAATTATAAGAAGCAGTGTCTGGTAGTGTCACAACGAGCATTCGAGTTTGGAATTTTGTTTTCAGTCACCCCCAAATAATAGTCTGAAAATGACAAAAGTGTGTAGGCAAAAACGTCTGCATGTCAGACTTCTCCCTCACCTACAGAGTTTGAATGCAGTGATTATTCAAAAAAATCCTTTTACTCATGGAACCAAGGGCAGGGTTTTGATTACGTGGTATATTTGGTGATATCACTGCAGAGGTCCGCTACTCAAGACTGAGCTAATTGTCAGTCCTGAATCCCACCTGTTAATGCCATATGCATACCCCAGCATGGCGCAGCTTGCAGTACAGTACAAATTTATTAAGGGTTCAAAATAGTATCATTTATTGGCAAACGTGTTAAATGTGAAACCATAGAAGTAGTTAGTTTTTTTTAAAAAGTAGGTTTTAAAAATCTTCAAATATGCCTCATCATTGTTGTGATACGAATAGACCAAAGCCATCACCTATACAGCATTCACCTACATACTTATTAGAGGAAAGTGGATTTATAAATATTTCTAATGCACACTTCTTTAGGGTGACAAATATAATTCTTGTAATATAAATATGTATAGCCTAACTTACCCTTGAGCCTGCCTCTTTCACGAGTTGACACGAGTTGATCAACAAACCACCACCAGAGGGCAACATCTACACACACATAAAATTCATCATATCTTTCTCACAGGATTGTTCCAGAATGCTAGAATGTTACTAGTGCCATTACTGGTGCTATACGTTTGTCATAATATATTACTGAATGAGGTAACATGGTACTTGATGAATAGATTGGTCCATCAGCATTTATTTACTTTACACATGTACATGTAAACACACTGGCAAGGAAAAACTGGTCAAATGCAGGGTTTTTTTTATTTTATTTTATTGAATATTTGTTGGTTTGAGGACATTAGCACCCAAAAGGCACTGATCAGACCTCATTATTTCAAACAAAAGCTTTGTCACAAAAGGGTCATCAGACAAGATGAGAAATCAAAGGAGGGCCACGGAAGAGCGAGAGAGGGCATACAATAAAGAAACCATTTAACATTTTTTTTTCTTCCAGAAGGGACTTCCTTTCACAGAAAGGACGGTGAATGCTAGGTACAGAAACACACGCCTCTCTCTGTCACACACACCCTCACACACACTCATTCTTACTCAATCCATATACAACCGTGTGTACAGGACACCATACAAATCACAGACAACACCTTTTCTCTAAACACACAGATCCAGACTGTTAAGTCTATGGCTTTACACCTAGCATTGATGAAGGAATAAGTAACATTACTTTTATTGTCTCCTGTGTTATTCTTGGATAGCCAGAGACTCTGAAAACTGCTTAGCCGAACCTGAAGTGGCTGCAAGCTGGGCCCGCACCAGAGTCACCTGCTATCAGAGGTTCAAGTACAATAGCTACTACTACCACAATAAGAGTATGCAATAGATTCAACAAACAAAAACTTTTTTCCCTTGCTTGACCTGTTCAAAGATGGGGGAAAACAACAACAAAGATGGCCACACAACAGAAATGTGTAACAATTTCCAAGTCAATGTTAAACACTCTTCAGTCTGTTTGATCAGCGATGGTTAAGATTGTTACCATGTGGGTTGGTGTAGTACATGCTTGTCTACCTTCGCCTGAATCTTACTGCTGCATTAGTGTGCGTGGTAATGGGTGGATGATCAAGTGCTGCCATGCGACATCATCACATCCTAACCAAGTCATATTGGATGGGGAGTGTGTGTGTGTGTGTGTGTGTGTGTGTGTGTGTGTGTGTGTGTCGGCAGCGGTAGGGGCCTTTCCAAAGACGAAATTACAGATGTAACTGCTATCTTTGTTATGTGGTTGAAAGTGTGTGTGTGTGTGTGTGTGTGTGTGTGTGTGTTTGCGTGTGTCTGCGTCTCAAGAGTTCCACAGAAAACTTTCAGAAAGTGTTCAAGGAAGAACCCATAAAAAACACCCCTGGCTGGGTTCTATTTGGGTTCCATTGGTTCTAGGTGGATACACAGGTGTAGTGTAATGTTGTTCTGGGTCAACTGATCTGTTGAGTCTCATAAGCACACATTTTCTTGTCAGTACCAAAAATAAAACACTTCAACGACAGAAATGAATGGGACAATTGAAACCTGAAATTCAAGACTACCATCATAAAATGTAAATGAAACAAAAAGGTTTATCTTGATTATAGTAAACAATATTTTGCTTTGAAATTTCATGTGGAGATACAAACTGACTTTTGAACAGTACTGTGTGTGTGTGTGTGTGTGTGCGAGTGTGTGTTTGTTGAAAATCATCTACTGTATGTCCAACAAAACTTAAATTACGTGATGACTATAACACTGTTACCGAGGAGAATTCCGATCATAGTACCAACAATCTGGGGAAACAGAAAGAACTATACTGAGAGTAAGTGTGTGTGTGTGTGTGTGTGTGTGTGTGCGTTACTTTTCTAAAAACTACTGTCATTTGAACTTCTAAAAGATGTTTATCCAGTGAGTTGTTGTTATGGATGACGTATGACAACGTATGCCATTATGCTGTGTCATACCGAGTGAATGTATGCACATACACACACACACACACAGACGCATTTTATCTGAGAAATTATTTTCTAGACAAAAGTTATGTTGGATAACTCAATTAAAAATGAGTGATCTCTGAAAATGAAGTGAAGGGAGAGTGAGGGAGCTCATGGATTTAAAAGTCTCAGTCTTGTGGCTATGTCAACATCTCTCCATTTTGAGGAATTCACTTGGCTCATCAACACCCAAACGAGTATCAACAGATCCCGCCTCGGGGACACACACACACACACACACACACACACACACACACACAGCCAGTCAGGCTGCAATGAGACGTAACATGTGCGTTACACACTCTTACCCAAAGCCAATCACCTTTTAACCAGGAGAGGCTGAGAATGACATCACCCTCTGGAATCCACGGATCTACTGTCAGTGGAGCTCTGTACAGCTGTGTGTGTGTGTGTGTGTGTGCGTGTGTGTGTGTGTGTGTGTGTGTGTGTGTGTGTGTGTATGTGTGTGTGTGTGTGTGTGTGCTCGTGGAGGAACATACAAAAGGTTATGAAAAAATATGAATTTCATATAGCCACTTTCTGGTGTGTGTGTTTGGCTGTGTGAGTGAGCGAATGACTGTGATGGTCACTGTCAGGGTGGAGCTTAGCTGGGGTGATGGTGGCTTGGGTGGGGTTGGGTTGGGTGGAGTAGGGTGGAATAGGGTAGGGTGAGTTTTCTTGGTACCACACACATTCTAGATCAGTCTAAACTGGACACTGGAAAGTTCTTTTCCGGATCCCAAGTGGCCAATGACATTGTGTGTTCCTCAGCGCTGCACGAGGAGTTCCCCAAATTCCATCCAATCTCATTAGCCGTACCGTTTCTGTGGTTACGTGAAGAATGATTTCATTGGTGAGCTCAAATCCCAAAAAAAAAAAATCCTTTTTTTGAAAGCAATTCCCATTCTTTCACACTTCCAGCTCTGTGGATGTGAGACCATTCCCGGCACTGATTTATGACCAGTTCTACCATGGTCCATAGACTCAGACCTCTATTAAAATGTTTGAGTGTAGATTTCCCAGTCCTCCAGAGATGACTGATGTATATGGCTGTGATACAGGGAGGGAGGGGGCGGGTTTGATGACACACAGGAGAACACAGAGGGAATCTGTGCGCAAGCTTGTCAGGGAGTTAGCAGGAGGAGTCAGTGTGTGTGTGTGTGTGTGTGTGTGTGTGTGTGTCCATTGGTATATTCAGTCTGCTTCTTCTGCTTCACCACGACAGCAGTCACTGCTCACACCACAAACTCGGTGCTTTGTCCCCTCATCTTCACCACTGTTTCTGATGAGCTGGAGGTGGATGAGCTGACATCCTTCACCACAAGACCTGTCAAGACCACAAGACCAGAGCACAACAAACAGTGTGAGAAACAAGCAAACAGTGAAGAGAAACACTTTTCATCACTGGGCATTTTCTTCAGGTATTTACGCACAGGATCAGGCAATGTAACATAGCAACATACCATTATGTGTGTGTGTGTGTGTGTGTGTGTACCTGAGAATCCGTTGGTCTGGTTGGAGGTGAGCATGTCTTCTGTGATGTGGATGCACAGGTCCTGGTTGAGCTCTAGAGCCAGCTCATGCAGCTCCTCATAGTCCTTAGGGTCATCCACCAGCATCTCAATCTCTGGGGACACAATCAATCAGCCAATGAATCAATACATGAATCAATCAATATGGACACTCAATGTTTGTGTCAACATCTTTCAAATGTTAGACAGCTAAAATAACAACAGTGTGTGTGTGTGTGTGTGAGAGAGAGAGAGAGAGAATGAGAACCTCCTCCTTACCATCATCA
Source organism: Tenualosa thibaudeaui (assembly GCA_027481765.1). Lineage (NCBI taxonomy): Eukaryota > Metazoa > Chordata > Actinopteri > Clupeiformes > Clupeidae > Tenualosa > Tenualosa thibaudeaui. The sequence goes on along the minus strand of JAIFZK010000013.1, from coordinate 7,604,741 downwards.
TCTTCATCATCCAGTACCCGGTCCTTGCCGCTGCTCTCCACTCCAGACGTGTGTGTGCTGGCGTGGCTCTTGGTGGACAAGCTGGAGGAGATGGCGTGAGCGCATGGGGCAGCCCGTGTAGTAGATGAGCTTCCGTGCCGATGGCAGCCCATCCGGCAGGATCTTCCCCTGAGAGAGGAGTGAGAGAGAGAGAGAGAGAGAGAGCGAAAGGATGAGATAGGACTCCACTGTGTTATCTCACACAAAGACAAGGAGCACACAACTAGATGAATTTTTTTAAAAAATCAAAAGGAAAAGAGGGGACGGAGAGAAATGGAGACAAAACACTTTGACTAAAAAACGCTTCAAGTCCAATGACTACCAAAGACTATAGCCATTAACAACATTGTGGAGAGAGATGGACAGATGGTGTGAGACATCAGGGCAGCATTGAGAGAGAGAGAGAGATGTGAAACAGAGAAAGTGAGACAGAGAGAGAGAAAAGAGAGTGAGAGAGAGAGAAAGATGGGGAGTGATGAAAAGACAGGATGGCTTGAGGGTGAGGGATGAAAGAGCAGACAGGTCAAGTAGAGGAGGGTAAGGCCACGTCAGCAACGACACACTGAGACAGAGAGAGTCGATTCAGCCCCCTCAATATGGCCTCAACCATACAGAGGAATGCCCCAGATCTAAAAATAAGAGTAAAACACACACACTGCAGTTGTATTCACCTTCACACACACACACACACACACACACAAACACACACACACACACACTCATGCTCACACACACCCACACCCACCCACTGCACAGAGTTAAGCTATCATTTTAAAGCTCATTGTGCTGGCAGTTTATAGACAGCTTTAAGAGATTTGGGGTGTTTGTTGTCAGCAGAAACATTATTTCCCTCTGCTGTTGTAAGTCATCCTGCTGAGGTAAACTGCTGAGGTGGGCTTCTGAGGTGGTCAGGGCGTACTGGTCTCTATGCATGTTAGGGATGTGCCTAAGGATATAATCACGGCCACGCTTGGAAATCACCTGCAGTACAGACAAACAGGTTATAGTGAGTGTGTGTGTGTTTGTGTGTGTGTGTGTGTGTGTGTGTGTGTTGTGTGTGTGTGTGTGTGTGTTTGTGTGTGGTTAATGTTGTGTGGTCAACATGTCATAGCTTGTAGCAAGTAAGACAAACTATCAGTGTGTGAGTGTGTGTGCGGTGTATGTGTTGATGCATGTCAGTAAAAACGTGTGAATACACTGAAGTCAAAAACTCATTTCAGCAGTAAGCACACAAAAAGCTCACCTGTCACAAAAAGGTCACCTGTGTGTGTGTGTGTGTGTGTGTGTGTGTGTGTGTGTGTGTGTGTGTGTGTGTGTGTGTGTGTGTGTGTGTGTGTGTGTTATGTGACTGAGCATGTGGAAGTTTCACGAATGCACAACAATAAAATACAAAACCTTGGGGCCATTAGTCATTGTGAATTGTCAACCTTTTTTTAAGTCATTGTGTACTTGTAACCTCTTCTCATCTCTTAAGATTTCTATCGTTGTGCACTTGTGACTTCCACAATCCACAAAGACATTTTGAGCCTGACTGTTGGTGCGTGCATTCTGTGTGTGTATGTTTGTGTGTGTCTGTCTATGTATCTCTGTCTGTCTGTGTGTCAGTGTGTGTGTGTTTGTGTGTGTGTGTGTGTGTGAAAACTAGTTTTGAATAACATAGAAGAACTGTTCAACTTAGTTGTCATTAAGTGATGCGACCTCTGCAGATGATCCAGAATGCAGCTGCATGTCTGGTCTTTAACCAGCCAAAAAGGGAACACGTCACACCTCTGTTCACTGAACTTCACTGGTTACCCTTGGCTGCTCGCATTAAATTCAAGGCACTTATGGTGGCCTACAGGGTGAATGATGGCTCTGCTCCCATCTACCTGAATACTCTCCTGAAGCCCTATGTCACCCGACGACCGCTTCACTCCTCTAAGGAAAGTTTTCTAGCACGGCCATCGCCTCGTGCAGGTCAATCCACACTCATCTCATATCTAGTTCCGTGCTGGTGTCTGCAGTTTTGACAGTTGAAGTTAAGAAGTGTTTGGTCTATCTTTGTAAAGTTTACCATCTCATTCTAGCAGAAGACCCTTTGTATCTTTACTTCACTACAACAAATGCCAGGAGCACATTTGTTTGTGACTTTGAGTTTGGGTGTATTGAAGTTCATGCAATGTATTGATGTATCACACGTTCAAAGTCATGTTTAACAACTTGTAGAGCTACATTTTACCACAAAGATAATGTTAACTACCTCTGTTTTGCATACTAGTCACCTATTAGCAATTTGCATTGTTCCTTACCAAGATGAGGCTAGTTATCTGCTGTTTAAATAGGCCTTCCCTGCACGCCTGCTCCTATTAATGCAAACACATATCAGCGGAGGCATATATCTATTCACGTAGGGTGAATGTGGTGTGCAGATGGAAATTTGGACAGGTATCCTTGCTCCCCTATTTCCTTTAATGCAGTACACATTAGAGAAGGCACATTTTTTTCTGTCAGCACCTCTCCTCTGTCCCCTTATTTAATGCAGGGGCAGGCTAGCACCATAGCCATGAATGGAGGCCTAGGTCACTTCAGCTGTCCAGATTATTTATTATCTTTATTATTATTAATATTATTATTATTATTATTATTATTATTATTATTGTTATTATTATAATATTATAATATAATAATAATAATAATAATAACATTATTATTGTTAAACATATAAAACATAAAATAACACATTTAATACATATTCATTCAAACTGCAGTATTTCTTCAAACAGCATATTTATTAAAACTGCAGTATTACTACATGATCACTGCAGTTAAACTGCAGTGTTGATACTGTAGTACAATGCTTTTCTTTTTTCCATGAGGGTCAACTGGTCCACACACCACAAGATACACCGCTCTCCTTGTACATGATGTATATTTACTAGTCATTGTCTGTACAAAGAGGACATTCATCTACTAAATATAATGGCGGTCATCAAGTTTCACCTCAAGCTTGTTATCAGCCAGAACATCCATTTTGAGTTTATCTACAGATCTGATCTGTCAACCTTTCCAACTTCTGACTAGGGGATGGTGGCAAGGAATGCAGTATATCCTGTATAATTTTTTTAGTCACATCCATCTATCTTTTCTTGACAAAGAGTGAGGTTAATGTCCTCACGCCAGCATTTACAATACTCGGGCTTCATGGGTCCTGCCACGCACATAGACTGTTGTGCATGTCAGTGCCTCTATTTTATATACAGTGTCAGTGCATTTTAGAGTCATAGATACAGTAATTTGTCCATTTAAGTTACTAAATCCATTTATACCAGCAGATTTTCAATCAAGTTTGCTAATTTGTGATACAGTTATACTGGTCTCTTGTGGACCAGCAACTACGGTTATTCAAGAAGAAACATAAGGATCTATTTTTAGTTGTCCAGGGTGAAACACTACAGTAATCACTAAATGGGCACAAACAGAGGTGCCATCATTTGTTTCAAAGTAGTATTGCCGAACATATGGCCAACACTATCTATCAACATTGCTGATGTAGGCCAATAGCATATGCACAATGCAACATAGGCTGCTCCAGCCCCTGTAGATCATCCAATACAAGGGTATTAAAAACATTTGTAATGTGTTCATACACAGCCATTGATGGGGGCTTGGGGGTCCTCCCCCACAAAATCCTTGACAGTTAAGTCTGTGAGGACTCTGAGCTTAAAAGGAACACTGGAATTCAGCACTTTCATCTAGGCTACTCTGAAATTTAGAAGTTTTCATTTGTTCTCACTTGCAGCTTGGCATAGGGTAATTTCTCATTTTTGACATTTAGGCTAACCATAGGCTTGCCTATTAATACATTTGGTTTTATTATTTTCTTTAGTGAAAAAAACAGTAAAATAAAAAAAAGATTCCTGTATACCTGTATGATATTTGTAAACCAGCTAATCCAAATATTGAATAGTTTTATCTGTGGCACTAAGCAGTTTTAAGAGAACTTTTACTGATGAGCTAAAAGTTTAGTACCTGCTTTAAAGAGAGTCAAAAGACATAAAATGTGCTTAGAATTAGCGATAGCTGTTTATTTCATTGGAGTTTTCATTGGATGGGTCATAGGGCAGATATTTTTCAAGAGGGGGCTGGCTGTCTGATCACTTCCTTCTTTTAACCACTCCTCCTTTACTGTTAAAAGAGTGTGCTGTGGCTGTGCAGGTCACAACCTGAGACTGAAGCAAGTCTGTGGTCCACTCAACTCTACACGTGAGTATCAAATTACAAAATTGATTAGGCAGTCAAACAGTTAAACCAACTAATGAATGAATTAGTTTCACATTTTTTCTGATTAATCCTGCCTGATTTCATCTTTACAATAGAAAAAATATATAACGATAATGTTAAAAAAATAACAATATCTACAGCCTACAAGCGGTCTGAGCTGCAGTTGCCAGGAGGCCTGCAATGCCAGATAGAAACTACAATGTAGGCTTAGCCCTTCACAGAAAATAAAAATTATGTGCACAATGCACAAGGCCTTAGCCAAGGCAATCTGTATTTTACTGACTGAATGTGTTGTGAATATGAACACTACCCACTCAAAAATAACATATCTGACTGCTTGCAGTGGAATCATGAGCAGGAATTTCCTGACCACCGGGGATGAGCTCCGTAAGGGTGACTTCCTAATGTCCAACAACAAACAATACAAAGCTATCTTTCAGGTAAGGGCTGTAAACAACCAACTTCAACTTAAAATATTGATAGATAAAATAAATAGAGTAATTCAAGTGATGTTTGTAAACACATATGCCCCATTAATCTACAAGAATGTTTTTGTTTGTGATGTAGGATGATGGCAACTTCGTTATCTATGGCTGGAAGCCAATCTGGGCCTCTGATACCTGGCAACAAAAAGGTGCACACCGCCTTCTTATGCAGGAGGACTGCAACTTGGTCATGTACACAAGGGAAGACAAACCTATTTGGGCCACTGCTTCTAATGCTAACAACTGTACACGCAACCGTGTATTTTTGCGTGACGATGGTGTCCTGCAGATTGACAGCAATGGAGTAGAGGTTTGGACCTCAAAGAAGACATGCAACTGAAAGTGAGGAGAGAAGGTTAATGTGATCTGCTTTAGTTTTTCACTCCTTATGTTTTAACGATGTATACTGGTGGTCTGTAAACATCCATAAATTCAAATAAAGAAAAGCCAGATTAAGTTTTTTCTTTTGATAAGCACTGCAGTATGAAACAAATACCGTTCATTAAAAGGCATCATGGTATTCTAGTCTAAGGGCTTCAGTTGTTTATGGTTGTGGTGTAGGCTACTCTCCATGCTTTGTTAACCTGGAATACACAGAATTAAAGCCGCACTCAAACATAAGGTGTTGACTTAGCACATGCATGGTACCTGAAACATGCTCGGCTGGTGCTAATTCATTTATTTAAATTGTACTTTTTCAGCATTGAGCACAGAGTGCTTTACGGGAAAGTACTATATTAAGTAGTTAATCCTAAAGAAAAAGAATAAATAATAGGGTATAATAGACCAGAACAACATGAACCAGAACACTTGAATGCCTTTTTCTGCTCAACTTTCCAGTCGTTGCCACAAACCATTCAAATGAGCGCTATTCCTTGGCCACTTAGTTGATTTGCACTGACACACACCTGTCATTATCATGCTAAGCCCGTCCAATGACTCTCTACAAAGATAGAGTGTTACCAAGCTTGTGTAAGACCAATGGTAGACCTACCAAGGTTCTGATGGTGCGTGGCTAGACGTACCCGCTGAGCAAAACTATTTGCTTCTGCAAGGGTTTGTCTAAATTTCGAGGCTATATCAATTTAGCCTATCTATCTAGCCTAAATCCACACACACTGCTAGTATGCTCTATTGCTCTACACGTCCATCTGGTCATGACCCCTCTGGCACATCTTAACCTATATTAAATATTTGATAACCCAAGAATGAACAACATTGGTGCTACTATAGCGGAAAATAATGTTTGTGGCGATACTGCACTAGCAGCCACAAAGCAGAGTGAACCAAGCAAATTTCTACTGTCAAAGTAGATTGCCTTTTACACCACCAAAGATGCTGCACAACGCAGTATGCCCTATGCAAGACAGACAGCCTTAGGACAGTAACACATGCCTGTTTAACTCAGTAATGCAAATGTAAAATAGTATCAGGTAATCAGGTGTTTATGCAGGCAGTCACCAGTCCAGTCCAGTTTAAATAAATGTAGGGAAATAAACCCGTTATACTGGTTTAACTGAAATACTGGTTGTGGCTGGCACAGCCTGTAAGGCCAGGATGTCAATTTTGGACCCAGGTGCAGACACCAAGACGGAAACAGGATTGGGTTAAAGAGATTAATGGCAGAAAAAGCTAAATCATAAAGGGAAAAATCTAGATTTCAATAACAAAGCAAGGTTACAAGGCAGCCAGCTTGACTTGAAACAGACTTGACAACTCACACAGCCAAAAAACTCAAGACAAATAATTCAGCAAGGATACAATACAGGGTTTAAATATGCAGGACATAACAAGAGTCAGGTGGGAAAAAAACAGGATAGTAATCAGAGACTCAGGTGTGATAGATTAACAGACAAAGAAACAGGAAGTGACAGAGCACATGGAAACAAGAGGGTATGAATAAACGCAGAAGATGAGACACCAACCCAGAGCCGTTAGCATTTCACTGGGTAGCTTTCATTTTAGCATCACATCAAAATCAAAACTTTACATGTGAAGCACACTGTACCTTGATTTTGGCACTGTTTTACACAGAAGAAAACACAACAATGCACATCGGGCTCCATAATCTCCTGTGTCATGTCATTTTCTTTGTAAGAATCTTTTATGTGGGGCAGTGCTAAGTAAATTTAGTGATGGCTAGTGACTTTCTGTCGCACATGAGGGAATTTACAGTACTTTCTTGATAGTGTTTCGTCAGACTTTGGGAGTTCAGGTATGTTAGTTATTTCATTATGCATATATGACACTAACATTTATAGTAATTTAAACACAAAACTTAGGAGCACTTAATGATGGTCACATTTCACAGACAGTAGAAGATTGTAGTCTGTGACATATCTGCCAGAATTTCTGTTGCTACATCTACTAGCCAAGTTATTGTGTTTGGGTTTGTCTGATAGTACACATCACATTTTAAGGCTCATTAGACTCAATGACATATAGTTGGGCAAAATACTGCAGGGATTCCCTGTACTTTGTGGCCCACTGGTGGACCTTGATGAAATTGTAAGTAGGCCGCCAAATTATAAGCAAAAAAAAAATATATTATTTGAAAGATAAAAATCGTATAATTTATTGGCAAACATTTTAAATGTGAAACCATATAAGTAGTTCATTTTTTATGTAGGTTTTTTAAACATTTTCAAATATGCCTCATCATTATTGTGATACAAATAGACCAAAGCTACCACCTATACAGCATTCACCTACATACTTATTAGAGGAATGTGAAGTGGGTTTATAAATATTTCTAATGCACACTTCTTTAGGGTGACAAATACAATTCTTGTAATATAAATATGTATAGCCTAACTTACCCTTGAGCCTGCCTCTTTCACGAGTTGACCATTAAGATCAACAAACCACCAGCAGAGGGCAACATCTACACACACAAAAAAACACATTTGAGGGGAGACAGTCGCACAAGGTATTGGTGACATAATAACCACTGCAAGAGTATTCATCATATCTTTCTCACAGGATTGTTCCAGAATGCTAGAATGTTACTAATGCCACTACTGGCACCATAGGATTGTCATTATACATTACTGAATGCGGCAACATGGTACATGATGAATAGGTCCGTCAGCATCCGTCAATACGTCCGTCAGCATTTATTTACTTTACACGCATACAAGGAAAAACTGGTCAAATGCAGAGTTTTTTTTTATTTTATTTTATTGAGTATTTGTTGGTTTGAGGACATTAGCACCCAAAAGGCACTGATCAGACTTCGTTATTTCAAACAAAAGCTTTGTCACAAAAGGGTCATCAGACAAGATGAGAAATCAAAGGAGGGCCACAGAAGAGCGAGAGAGGGCATACAATAAAGAAACCATTTAACTTTTTTTTTTTCTTCCAGAAGGGACTTCCTTTCACAGAAAGGACGGTGAACGCTAGGTACAGAAACACACGCTACCTCTCTCTGTGACACACACCCTCACACACTCACATTCACACACACACACACACTCCTTCTTACTCAATCCATATACAACCGTGTGTACAGGACACCATACAAATCACAGACAACACCTTTTCTCTAAACACACAGATCCAGACTGTTAAGTCTATGGCTTTACACCTAGCATTGATGAAAGAATAAGTAATTACTTTTATTGTCTCCTGTGTTATTCTTGGATAGCCAGAGACTCTGAAAACTGCTTAGCCGAACCTGAAGCGGCTGCAAGCTGGGCCCGCACCAGAGTCACCTGTTATCAGAGGTTTATTACAAGTACAATAGCTACTACTACCACAATAAGAGTATGCAGTAGATTCAACAAACAAAAACTTTTTTCTCTTGCTTGACCTGTTCAAAGATGGGGGAAAACAACAACAAAGATGGCCACACAACAGAAATGTGTAACAATTTCCAAGTCAATGTTAAACACTCTTCAGTCTGTTTGACCAGCAATGGTTAAGATTTTTATACAGGCTTTCTCCGCTCTATGGTAACAGGTTGTTACCATGTGGGTTGGTGTAGTACATGCTTGTCTACCTTCGCCTGAATCTTACTGCTGCATTAGTGTGCGTGGTAATAGGTGGATGATCAAGTGCTGCCATGCGACAGCATCACATCCTAACCAAGTCATATTGGATGGGGAGCGGTGGGGGACTGCCTTTCCAAAGACGAAATTACAGATGTAACTGCTATCTTTGTCTTGGTGGAAAGTGTGTGTGTGTGTGTGTGTGTGTCTGCGTCTCAAGAGTTCCACAGAAAACTTTCAGAAAGTGTTCAAGGAAGAACCCATAAAAAACACCCCTGGCTGGGTTCTCTGTATCTTTATGGATTCTTCTGTGAGGACAAGTTCAGGAACCATTGGTTCTAGGTGGGTACACAGGTGTAGTGTAATGTTGTTCTGGGTCAACTGATCTGTTGAGTCTCATAAGCACACATTTTCTTGTCAGTACCCAAAATAAAACACTTCAACAACAGAAATGAATGGGACAATTGAAACCTGAAATTCAAGACTACCATCATAAAATGTAAATGAAACAAAAAAGTTTATCTTGATTATAGTAAACAACATTTTGCTTTGAAATTTCATGTGGAGATACAAACTGACTTTTGAACAGTACTGTGTGTGTGTGTTGAAAATCATCTACTGTATGTCCAACAAAACTTAACACTGTTACCGAGGAGAATTCAGATCATAGTACCAACAATCTGGGGAAACCGAAAGAACTATACTGAGAGTAAATGTGTGTGTGTGTGTGTGTGTGTGTGTGTATGTGTGTTACTTTTCTAAAAACTACTGTCATTTGAACTTCTAAAGGATGTTTATCCGGTGAAGCGGTGAGTTGTTGTTATGGATGACGTGTGACAACGTATGCCATTATGCTGTGTCATACCGAGTGAATGTATGCACATACACACCCCCCCCCACACACACACACAGACACATTTTATCTGAGAAATTATTTTCTAGACAAAAGTTATGTTGGATAACTCAATTAAAAATGAGTGATCTCTGAAAATGAAGTGAAGGGAGAGTGAGGGAGCTCATGGATTTAAAAGTCTCAGTCTTGTGGCTATGTCAACATCTCTCCATTTTGAGGAATTCACTTGGCTCATCAACACCCAAACGAGTATCAACAGATCCCGCCTCGGGGACACACACACACACACACACACACACACACACACACACACAGCCAGTCAGGCTGCAATGAGACCTAACATGTGCGTTACACACTCTTACCCAAAGCCAATCACCTTTTAACCAGGAGAGGCTGAGAATGACATCACCCTCTGGAATCCACAGATCTACTGTCAGTGGAGCTCTGTACAGCTGTGTGTGTGTGTGTGTGTGTGTGTGTGTGCACGTGGAGGAACATACAAAAGGTTATGAAAAAATATGAATTTCATATAGCCACTTTCTGGTGTGTGTGTTTGGCTGTGTGAGTGAGCGAATGACTGTGATGGTCACTGTCAGGGTGGAGCTTAGCTGGGGTGATGGTGGCTTGGGTGGGGTTGGGTTGGGTGGAGTAGGGTGGAATAGGGTAGGGTGGGTTTTCTTGGTACCACACACATTCTAGATCAGTCTAAACTGGACACTGGAAAGTTCTTTTCCGGATCCCAAGTGGCCAATGACATTGTGTGTTCCTCAGCGCTGCACGAGGAGTTCCCCAAATTCCATCCAATCTCATTAGCCGTACCGTTGCTGTGGTTACGTGAAGAATGATTTCATTGGTGAGCTCAAATCCCAAGAATCTCAATGAAGCCAGTCTTTGGTTCATAGCTCATTCAATTCATTGTGTGTGTGGTTGTGTGTGATGTTCATGATTCTTGGCACTTAATACAGATGCAAAATTGAAAAAGAGGAAAGGATACATGCAGAGATTAACTCACTCACTCACTCACTCACTCACTCAGAGTTCATGCTTTTTCTTGAAAAAAATGCATTTTTCATACAAAGATTCATAGTATATAATCCATAATATGAAATATTATACTGATGGGAAAATTCCCATCTGTTCCCTTACGTCTCCTTTTTTTGAAAGCAATTCCCATTCTTTCACACTTCCAGCTCTGTGGATGTGAGACCATTCCCGGCACTGATTTATGACCAGTTCTACCATGGTCCATAGACTCAGACCTCTATTAAAATGTTTGAGTGTAGATTTCCCAGTCCTCCAGAGACTGATGTATATGGCTGTGATACAGGGAGGGAGGGGGCGGGTTTGATGACACACAGGAGAACACAGAGGGAATCTGTGCGCAAGCTTGTCAGGGAGTTAGCAGGAGGAGTCAGTGTGTGTGTGTGTGTGTGTGTGTGTCCATTGGTATATTCAGTCTGCTTCTTCTGCTTCACCACGACAGCAGTCACTGCTCACACCACAAACTCGGTGCTTTGTCCCCTCATCTTCACCACTGTTTCTGATGGAGCTGGAGGTGGATGAGCTGACATCCTTCACCACAACACCTGTCAAGACCACAAGACCAGAGCACAACAAACAGTGTGAGAAACAAGCAAACTGTCATGATCCTACTTCCTGTTACTCCCGCCACCCTCTGGACTCTCTTTGTACTACTACCCTTGTGTCTTGTTTATCTCACCCATGTGCTTTTGTTTTGGTTTTTGCCCTGCCCCTTTTCCCTCCTCCCCCTTTTGCACCCGCTCCTCATGTCTTTGATTTCCGTAATGATCCTCACCTGTCTCTTGTTTGTTAGATTACTTTCCTCCCTATATATTCTCCAGTCACTCCTTTACCCGTTGTCTGATTGTCTGACTGTGTACCTGTCGTAAGTCTCAAGTCTTTGAATTGCTACCTTCCGCTTCCCTCGAGTCTATGTTCCTTGATTCCTGTCCTGTGTTTTTGCCATCAAAGTTTTCTGAGTTTTTTCTCCTGGATTCTGTGGATAATTTAACTGTGATTGGATCACTGTTTTTGTTTGGACTTTTTCCCTTCCCGCGTTTGGATTACTGTTTTGTTGAAAGATGATCTGAGCTTTTTTCCCCCTCTGACTTTTTCTTTGAAAGACTGTTAAGAAATACATTTTTGCAAATCTGCATTTGGGTTCGTCTGACTATCCAAGTACTTTACACAAACAGTGAAGAGAAACACTTTTCATCACTGGGCATTTTCTTCAGGTATTTATGCACAGGATCAGGCAATAGCACATATATATTAGAAACATACCATCACTTGCCAGTCAGGATTATCAACTCATGTAATCAAACTAGCTGGTCCTATGGGTGTGTGTGTGTGTGTGTGTGTGTGTGTGTGTGTGTGTGTGTGTGTGTGTGTGTGTCTGTGTGTGAGTGTGTGTGAGAGGTGATCAGTGTAGTGTGTGTGTGTGTGTGTGTGTGTGTGTGTGTGTGTGTGTGTGTTGTGTATTGTGTGTGTGTGTGTGTGTGTGTTTTGTGTGTGTGTGTGTGTGTGTGGTGTGTGTGTGTGTGTGTGTGTGTGTGTGTGTGTGTGTGTGAGTGTGTGTGTGTGTGTGAGTGTGTGTGTGTGAAACATGTGTGTGTGTGATCCGTGTGAGTGTGTGTGTGTGTGTGTGTGTGTGTGATGTGTACAGGTGGTGTGTGCATGTGTGTGTGAGGTCAGTAGAGGCTGCCAAGCAGTGTGTACACACTCAGTGTGTGTGTGTGTGTGTGTGTGTATGTGTGTGTCTGTGTCTGTGAGTGTGTTTGTGTGTGTGTGTTTCTGTGTGTGTGTGTCTGTGTGTGTTTCTGTGTGTATGTATGTGTCAGTGTGTGTGTCTGTGTGTGTGTCTGTGTGCACAGGTGTGTGTGCATAGTGCTGTGTGTGTGTGTGTGTGTGTCAGCTGTGTGTGTGTGTGTGCTGTGTAAGTCATCATGTCTCTGTGTGTGTGTGTCAAATGTGTGTACACACAGTGTGTGTGCATCATTCATAAACGTGTGTGTTTCACAAACATCTGTCATGTTAGACACTAACATAACAACTGTGTGGTGTGTATCTGGATTCCACAGTGTGTACAATGTGCCCAGTGAGTGTGTGCCTCTACCTTGGGGCCATGTGTGTGTCACTGTGTTGAAGACTCCTGAGCCAGACTGTGGTGAGTGCATTCTGTGTGTAGGTCTTGAGTCTAGAGCCAGTCTATGCAGCTCCTCTAGTCCTTGAGCATCACTTGTCTCAATCTCTTGACAATCAATCAGCCAATGAATCAATACATGAATCAATCAATATGGACACTCAATGTTTGTGTCAACATCTTTCAAATGTTAGACAGCTAAAATAACAACAGTGTGTGTGTGTGTGTGTGAGAGAGAGAGAGAGAGAATGAGAACCTCCTCCTTACCATCATCATCTTCATCATCCAGTACCCGGTCCTTGCCGCTGCTCTCCACTCCAGACGTGTGTGTGCTGGCGTGGCTCTTGGTGGACGAGCTGGAGGAGATGGCGTGAGCGCATGGGGCAGCCCGTGTAGTAGATGAGCTTCCGTGCCGATGGCAGCCCATCCGGCAGGATCTCAAACTTCTTCCCCTGAGAGAGAGAGAGCGAAAGGATGAGATAGGACTCCACTGTGTTATCTCACACAAAGACAAGGAGCACACAACTAGATGAATTTTTTTAAAAAATCAAAAGGAAAAGAGGGGACGGAGAGAAATGGAGACAAAACACTTTGACTAAAAAACGCTTCAAGTCCAATGACTACCAAAGACTATAGCCATTAACAACATTGTGGAGAGAGATGGACAGATGGTGTGAGACATCAGGGCAGCATTGAGAGAGAGAGAGAGATGTGAAACAGAGAAAGTGAGACAGAGAGAGAGAAAAGAGAGTGAGAGAGAGAGAAAGATGGGGAGTGATGAAAAGACAGGATGGCTTGAGGGTGAGGGATGAAAGAGCAGACAGGTCAAGTAGAGGAGGGTCGATTCAGCCCCCTAGGCTCTGAACATGGCCTCAACCATACAGAGGAATGCCCCAGATCTAAAAATAAGAGTAAAACACACACACTGCAGTTGTATTCACCTTCACACACACACACACACAAACACACACACACACACACTCATGCTCACACACACCCACACCCACCCACTGCACAGAGTTAAGCTATCATTTTAAAGCTCATTGTGCTGGCAGTTTATAGACAGCTTTAAGAGATTTGGGGTGTTTGTTGTCAGCAGAAACATTATTTCCCTCTGCTGTTGTAAGTCATCCTGCTGAGGTAAACTGCTGAGGTGGGCTTCTGAGGTGGTCAGGGCGTACTGGTCTCTATGCATGTTAGGGATGTGCCTAAGGATATAATCACGGCCACGCTTGGAAATCACCTGCAGTACAGACAAACAGGTTATAGTGAGTGTGTGTGTGTGTGTGTGTGTGTGTGTTTGTGTGTGGTTAATGTTGTGTGGTCAACATGTCATAGCTTGTAGCAAGTGACAAACTTGCATGTCAGTAAAAACGTGTGAATACACTGAAGTCAAGAACTCATTTCAGCAGTAAGCACACAAAAAGGTCACCTGTGTGTGTGTGTGTGTGTGTGTGTGTGTGTGTGTGTGTGTTATGTGACTGAGCATGTGGAAGTTTTACAAATGCACAACAATAAAATACAAAACCTTGGGGCCATAATCCACAATCCACAAAGACATTTTGAGCCTGACTGTTGGTGCGTGCATTCTGTGTGTGTATGTTTGTGTGTGTCTGTCTATGTATCAGGGTGTTGTGACATTGCGCCTTTCCCATTTTTGTGTCAGAGCACAGTACCTGCCATTGTAGTTTTTATTCTGCAAGTCATTGTGAATTGTCAACCTTTTTTTAAGTCATTGTGTACTTGTAACCTCTTCTCATCTCTTAAGATTTCTATCGTTGTGCACTTGTGACTTCCACAATCCACAAAGACATTTTGAGCCTGACTGTTGGTGCGTGCATTCTGTGTGTGTATGTTTGTGTGTGTCTGTCTGTGTATCTCTGTCTGTCTGTGTGTCTGTGTGTGTGTGTGTGTGTGTGTGTGTGTGTGTGTGTGTGTGTGTGTGTGTGAACTAGTTTTGAATAACATAGAAGAACTATTCAACTTAGTTGTCATTAAGTGATGCGACCTCTGCAGATGATCCAGAATGCAGCTGCATGTCTGGTCTTTAACCAGCCAAAAAGGGAACACGTCACACCTCTGTTCACTGAACTTCACTGGTTACCCTTGGCTGCTCGCATTAAATTCAAGGCACTTATGGTGGCCTACAGGGTGAATGATGGCTCTGCTCCCATCTACCTGAATACTCTCCTGAAGCCCTATGTCACCCGACGACCGCTTCGCTCCTCTAAGGAAAGTTTTCTAGCACGGCCATCACCTCGTGCAGGTCAATCCACACACATCTCATATCTAGTTCCGTGCTGGTGTTTGCAGTTTTGACAGTTGAAGTTAAGAGGTGTTTGGTCTATCTTTGTAAAGTTTACCATCTCATTCTAGCAGAAGACCCTTTGTATCTTTACTTCACTACAACAAATGCCAGGAGCACATTTGTTTGTGACTTTGAGTTTGGGTGTATTGAAGTTCATGCAATGTATTGATGTATCACACGTTCAAAGTCATGTTTGACAACTTGTAGAGCTACATTTTACCACAAAGATAATGTTAACTACCTCTGTTTTGCATACTAGTCACCTATTAGCAATTTGCATTGTTCCTTACCAAGAGGCTAGTTATCTGCTGTTTAAATAGGCCTTCCCTGCACGCCTGCTCCTATTAATGCAAACACATATCAGCGGAGGCATATATCTATTCACGTAGGGTGAATGTGGTGTGCAGATGGAAATTTGGACAGGTATCCACCCTGCTCCCCCATTTCCTTTAATGCAGTACACATTAGAGAAGGCACATTTTTTTCTGTCATAGCTATTCAAACAAAAGACAAGTTTGGCATGTTGTGTAGAGGGTGAGAGGGGGTCAGTTTTGGGGGAGCCCTGGGCCCTGCTGTACACAGCACCTCTCCTCTGTCCCCTTATTTAATGCAGGGGCGGGCTAGCACCATAGCCATGAATGGAGGCCTAGGTCACTTCAGCTGTCCAGATTATTTATTATCTTTATTATTATTATTATTATTAACATCATTATTAGTGTCATTATTATTGTTAAACATATAAAACATAAAATAACACATTTAATACATATTCATTCAAACTGCAGTATTTCTTCAAACAGCATATTTATTAAAACTGCAGTATTACTACATGATCACTGTAGTACAATGCAGTCTTTACAATGCAGTCTTTTTTCCATGAGGGTCAACTGGTCCACACACCACAAGATACACCGCTCTCCTTGTACATGATGTATATTTACTAGTCATTGTCTGTACAAAGAGGACATTCATCTACTAAATGTAATGGCAGGGTGCTGTGACATTGCGCCTTTCCCATTTTTTTGTCAGTGCACAGTACCTGCCATTGTAGTTTTTATTCTGTAAGTCATTGTGAATTGTCAACCTTTTTTTCCGTCAAGTTTCAAGTCATTGTGTACTTGTAACCTCTTTTCGTCTCTTAAGATTTCTATCGTTGTGCACTTGTGACTTCCTTTCGTTCATCAAGTTTCACCTCAAGCTTGTTATCAGCCAGAACATCCATTTACCTGCCATTGTAGTTTTTTGTCATGATCTTCCTTCCTGAGTCCCTGGCCCCCCACTGGACTACCACTGCACTGCAGCCCTTGTGTTTGTTTTTGTCTTCCATGTGCTTCTGTCTTGTTCACCTGCCCTGCCCCTTTCTCCTCCCCTGCTCCACACCTGTCCCTCATAATCCTGTTTCCCCGTAATGAGTGTCAGCTGCCTCCTGTTTGCCCCAGTGTCACTGCTCCCTATATAAACCCTTGTTCGTTCCATGTCTGATCGTCTGTCCATGTTTCTCGCGATTGTAAGTCTGTTACCTAGTCTGTTCGCTTGCCTGTGATTTCTGTTTCCCGTGCTTATTCTTGTTTTCGTTTCACGTGTTTGCCTCGTTGTATTCTTTTGAGTTTTTTGTGTTCCTGAACCTTTTGAATATTTTTGTATTTGAACTGTCTTCTGTATCTTCTGAATGTTTGTTTGAGTCTTCTGTGATTCCCCCCCCTGCCTGGTTGATCCCTGTTTTTGGAAACCCTTTGTTGGATTACTTGTGTTTTTTTGGTCAACCAAGTTCTTCTGAGCCTTCTCCCGTTTCGTACTGTTTTTGTATAGTCTTTGCTCACTGAATCTCACCGAACTTAACATTTTTACTCTGCAAGTCATTGTGAATTGTCAACCTTTTTTTCCGTCTGTCAAGTTTCAAGTCATTGTATACTTGTAAAACTCTTGTCTCTTAAGATTTATATCGTCGTGCACTTTGTTCATCAAGCTTATCAGCCAGAACATCCGTTTTAAGTTTATCTACAGCACTCCAGATTTGATCTGTCAACCTTTCCAACTTCCGACTAGGGGATGGTGGCAAGGAATGCAGTATATCCTGTATAATTTTTTTAGTCACATCCATCTATCTTTTCTTGACACAGAGTGAGGTTAATGTCCTCACGCCAGCATTTACAATACTCATAACGGGCTTCATGGGTCCTGCCACGCACATAGACTGTTGTGCATGTCAGTGCCTCTATTTTATATACAGTGTCGGTGCATTTTAGAGTCATAGATACAGTAATTTGTCCATTTAAGTTACTAAATCCATTTATACCAGCAGATTTTCAATCAAGTTTGCTAATTTGTGATAGTTATACTGGTCTCTTGTGGACCAGCAACTACGGTTATTCAAGAAGAAACATAAGGATCTATTTTTAGTTGTCCAGGGTGAAACACTACAGTAATCACTAAATGGGCACAAACAGAGGTGCCATCATTTGTTTCAAAGTAGTATTGCCGAACATATGGCCAACACTATCTATCAACATTGCTGATGTAGGCCAATAGCATATGCACAATGCAACATAGGCTGCTCCAGCCCCTGTAGATCATCCAATACAAGGGTATTAAAAACATTTGTAATGTGTTCATACACAGCCATTGATGGGGGCTTGGGGGTCCTCCCCCACAAAATCTTTGACAGTTAAGTCTGTGAGGACTCTGAGCTTAAAAGGAACACTGGAATTCAGCACTTTCATCTAGGCTACTCTGAAATTTAGAAGTTTTCATTTGTTCTCACTTGCAGCTTGCAAACTTGGCATAGGGTAATTTCTCATTTTTGACATTTAGGCTAACCATAGGCTTGCCTATTAATACATTTGGTTTTATTATTCTCTTTAGTGAAAAAAACAGTAAAATAAAAAAAAGATTCCTGTATACCTGTATGATATTTGTAAACCAGCTAATCCAAATATTGAATAGTTTTATCTGTGGCACTAAGCAGTTTTAAGAGAACTTTTACTGATGAGCTAAAAGTTTAGTACCTGCTTTAAAGAGAGTCAAAAGACATAAAATGTGCTTAGAATTAGCGATAGCTGTTTATTTCATTGGAGTTTTCATTGGATGGGTCATAGGGCAGATATTTTTCAAGAGGGGGCTGGCTGTCTGATCACTTCCTTCTTTTAACCACTCCTTTACTGTTAAAAGAGTGTGCTGTGGCTGTGCAGGTCACAACCTGAGACTGAAACAAGTCTGTGGTCCACTCAACTCTACACGTGAGTATCAAATTACAAAATTGATTAGGCAGTCAAACAGTTAAACCAACTAATAAATGAATTAGTTTCACATTTTTTCTGATTAATCCTGACTGATTTCATCTTTACAATAGAAAAAATATATAACGATAATGTTAAAAAAATAATGACAATATCTACAGCCTACAAGCGGTCTGAGCTGCAGTTGCCAGGAGGCCTGCAATGCCAGATAGAAACTACAATGTAGGCTTAGCCCTTCACAGAAAATAAAAATTATGTGCACAGTGCACAAGGCCTTAGCCAAAGCAATCTGTATTTTACTGAATGAATGTGTTGTGAATATGAACACTACCCACTCAAAAATAACATATCTGACTGCTTGCAGTGGAAACATGAGCAGGAATTTCCTGACCTCCGGGGATGAGCTCCGTAAGGGTGACTTCCTAATGTCCAACAACAAACAATACAAAGCTATCTTTCAGGTAAGGGCTGTAAACAACCAACTTCAACTTTAAAATATTGATAGATAAAATAAATAGAGTAATTCAAGTGATGTTTGTAAACACTCTCATTCTCTGAATACATAAGTAAATCTAAATAGACAAAAAAAAAATGCAATCGCTTGCCCCATTAATCTACAAGTTTTTGTTTGTGATGTAGGATGATGGCAACTTCATTATCTATGGCTGGAAGCCAATCTGGACCTCTGATACCTGGCAATGTCAAGGTGCACACCGCCTTCTTATGCAGGAAGACTGCAACTTGGTCATGTACTCAATGGAAGGCAAACCTATTTGGGCCACTGGTTCTAATGCTACAAGCTGTACACGCAACCGTGTATTTTTGCGTGACGATGGTGTCCTGCAGATTGACGGCAATGGAGTAGAGGTTTGGACCTCAAAGAAGACATGCAATTGAAAGTGAGGAGAGAAGGTTAATGTGACCTGCTTTAGTTTTTCATTCCCTATGTTTTAACGATGTATACTGGTGGTCTGTAAACATCCATAAGTTCAAATAAAGAAAAGCCAGATTAAGTTTCTTCTTTTGATAAGCACTGCAGTATGAAACAAATACCGTTCATTAAAAGGCATCATGGCATTCTAGTCTAAGGGCTTCAGTTGTTTATGGTTGTGGTGTAGGCTACTCTCCATGCTTTCTTAACCTGGAATACACAGAATTAAAGCCGCACTCAAACATAAGGTGTTGACTTGCATGGTACATGAAACATGCTCGGCTGGTGCACTCCATGCTGGTGGAGCTGGTGCTAATTCATTTATTTAAATTGTACTTTTTCAGCATTGAGCACAGAGTGCTTTACAGGAAAGTACTATATTAAGTAGTTAATCCTAAAGAAAAAGAATAAATAGGGTATAATAGACCAGAACAACATCAGCAAAACAGAAATTACAGCCTTGTTTGAAACTAATGACTTGATTGCCTTTTTCTACTCAACTTTCTAGAATCTATGCCACAGCCGATTCAAATGAGCGCTATTCCTTGGCCACTTAGTTGATTAGCACAGACACAGACCTGTCATTATCATGCTAAGCCCGTCCAATGACTCTCTACAAAGATAGAGTGTTGTGATTGGTCTTACCAAGCTTGTGCAAGACCATTGGTAGACCTACCAATGCTCCGATGGTGCGTGGCTAGACGTCCCCTCTGAGCAAAACTATTTGCTTCTGCAAGGGTTTGTCTAAAATTCAAGGCTATATCAATTTAGCCTATCTATCAAGCCTAAATCCACACACACTGATAGTATGCTCTATTGCTCTACACGTCCATCTGGTCATGACCCCTCTGGCACATCTTCACCTATATTAAATATTCGATAACCCAAGAATGAACAACATTGGTGCTACTATAGCGGAAAATAATGTTTGTGGCGATACTGCACTAGCAGCCACAAAGCAGAGTGAACCAAGCAAATTTCTAATGTCAAAGTAGATGACCTTTTACACCACCAAAGATGCTGCACAACTGGCTGGCACAGTATGCCAGGATGTCAATTTTGGACCCACAGACACCAAGACGGAAACAGGATTGGGTTAAAGGAATACAGGCAGATAACTAAATCATAAAGGGAAAAATCTAGATTTCAATAACAAAGCAAGGTTCAGTAGCCAGCTTGCTTGAAAAACTTGACAACTCACACAGCCAAAAAACTCAAGACAAATAATTCAGCAAGGATACAATACAGGGTTTAAATATGCAGGACATAACAAGAGTCAGTTGTGAAAATAACAGTATATTAATAAGAGAATCAGTTGTGTTAGATTAACAGACAAAGAAACAAAGTAAATGGAAACAAGAGGGTATGAATAAACGCAGAAGATGGAAACCCGAGGTGGTTATGAGCAGAAGATGGTTCCATCTGAAAAAGATCTAGAGCCGTTAGCATTTACTGGGTAGCTTTCATTTTAGCATCACATCAAAATCAAAACTTTACATGTGAAGCACACTGTACCTTGATTTTGGCACTGTTTTACACAGAAGAAAACACAACAATGCACATCGGGCTCCATAATCTCCTGTGTCATGTCATTTTCTTTGTAAGAATCTTTTATGTGGGGCAGTGCTAAGTAAATTTAGTGATGGCTAGTG
Organism: Tenualosa thibaudeaui; assembly: GCA_027481765.1. Taxonomy (NCBI): domain Eukaryota; kingdom Metazoa; phylum Chordata; class Actinopteri; order Clupeiformes; family Clupeidae; genus Tenualosa; species Tenualosa thibaudeaui. The sequence goes on along the minus strand of JAIFZK010000013.1, from coordinate 7,583,825 downwards.
ACTTTCTGTCGCACATGAGGGAATTTACAGTACTTTCTTGATAGTGTTTCGTCAGACTTTGGGAGTTCAGGTATGTTAGTTATTTCATTATGCATATATGACACTAACATTTATAGTAATTTAAACACAAAACTTAGGAGCACTTAATGATGGTCACATTTCACAGACAGTAGAAGATTGTAGTCTGTGACATATCTGCCAGAATTTCTGTTGCTACATCTACTAGCCAAGTTACTGTGTTTGGGTTTGTCTGATAGTACACATCACATTTTAAGGCTCATTAGACTCAATGACATATAGTTGGGCAAAATACTGCAGGGATTCCCTGTACTTTGTGGCCCACTGGTGGACCTTGATGAAATTGTAAGTAGGCCGCCAAATTATAAGCAAAAAAAAAATATATTATTTGAAAGATAAAAATCGTATAATTTATTGGCAAACATTTTAAATGTGAAACCATATAAGTAGTTCATTTTTTTATGTAGGTTTTTTAAACATTTTCAAATATGCCTCATCATTATTGTGATACAAATAGACCAAAGCTACCACCTATACAGCATTCACCTACATACTTATTAGAGGAATGTGAAGTGGGTTTATAAATATTTCTAATGCACACTTCTTTAGGGTGACAAATACAATTCTTGTAATATAAATATGTATAGCCTAACTTACCCTTGAGCCTGCCTCTTTCACGAGTTGACCATTAAGATCAACAAACCACCAGCAGAGGGCAACATCTACACACACAAAAAAACACATTTGAGGGGAGACAGTCGCACAAGGTATTGGTGACATAACAACCACTGCAAGAGTATTCATCATATCTTTCTCACAGGATTGTTCCAGAATGCTAGAATGTTACTAATGCCACTACTGGCACCATAGGATTGTCATTATACATTACTGAATGCGGCAACATGGTACATGATGAATAGGTCCGTCAGCATCCGTCAATACGTCCGTCAGCATTTATTTACTTTACACGCATACAAGGAAAAACTGGTCAAATGCAGAGGTTTTTTTTTATTTTATTTTATTGAGTATTTGTTGGTTTGAGGACATTAGCACCCAAAAGGCACTGATCAGACTTCATTATTTCAAACAAAAGCTTTGTCACAAAAGGGTCATCAGACAAGATGAGAAATCAAAGGAGGGCCACAGAAGAGTGAGAGAGGGCATACAATAAAGAAACCATTTAACTTTTTTTTTTTCTTCCAGAAGGGACTTCCTTTCACAGAAAGGACGGTGAACGCTAGGTACAGAAACACACGCTACCTCTCTCTGTGACACACACCCTCACACACTTACATTCAAACACACACACACACACTCATTCTCACTCAATCCATATACAACCGTGTGTACAGGACACCATACAAATCACAGACAACACCTTTTCTCTGAACACACAGATCCAGACTGTTAAGTCTATGGCTTTACACCTAGCATTGATGAAAGAATAAGTAACATTACTTTTATTGTCTCCTGTGTTATTCTTGGATAGCCAGAGACTCTGAAAACTGCTTAGCCGAACCTGAAGCGGCTGCAAGCTGGGCCCGCACCAGAGTCACCTGCTATCAGAGGTTCATTACAAGTACAATAGCTACTACTACCACAATAAGAGTATGCAATAGATTCAACAAACAAAAACTTTTTTCTCTTGCTTGACGTGTTCAAAGATGGGGGAAAACAACAACAAAGATGGCCACACAACAGAAATGTGTAACAATTTCCAAGTCAATGTTAAACACTCTTCAGTCTGTTTGATCAGCGATGGTTAAGATTTCATGCAGGCTTTCTCCACTCTATGGTAACAGGTTGTTACCATGTGGGTTGGTGTAGTACATGCTTGTCTACCTTTGCCTGAATCTTACTGCTGCATTAGTGTGCGTGGTAATGGGTGGATGATCAAGTGCTGCCATGCGACAGCATCACATCCTAACCAAGTCATATTGGATGGGGAGTGTGTGTGTGTGTGTGTGTGCGTGTCGGCAGCGGTGTCGAAATAACAGATGTAACTGCTATCTTTGTCTTGGTGGAAAGTGTGTGTGTGTCTGCGTGTCTCAAGAGTTCCACAGAGAACTTTCAGAAAGTGTTCAAGGAAGAACCCATAAAAAACATCCCTGGCTGGATTCTCTGTACCTTTATGGATTCTTCTGTGAGGACAGGTTCAGGAACCATTAGTTCTAGGTGGGTACACAGGTGTAGTGTAATGTTGTTCTGGGTCAACTGATCTGTTGAGTCTCATAAGCACACATTTTCTTGTTAGTACCAAAAATAAAATACTTGAATGAATGGGACAATTGAAACCTGAAATTCAAGACTACCATCATAAAATGTAAATGAAACAAAAAAGTTTATCTTGATTATAGTAAACAACATTTTGCTTTGAAATTTCATGTGGAGATACAAACTGACTTTTGAACAGTACTGTGTGTGTGTGTGTGTGTGTGCGAGTGTGTGTTTGTTGAAAATCATCTACTGTATGTCCAACAAAACTTAAATTATGTGATGACTAACACTGTTATCCAGGAGTCTTCAGATCATAGTACCAACAATCTGGGGAAACAGAAAGAACTATACTGAGAGTAGGTGTGTGTGTTTGTTACTTTTCTAAAAACTACCGTCATTTGAAAAATGTGTAAAGGATGTTTATCCGGTGATGCTGTAGAACAGAGTTGTTGTTATGGATGACGTGTGACAACGTATGCCATTATGCTGTGTCATACTGAGTGAATGTATGCACATACACACACACACACACAGACGCATTTTATCTGAGAAATTATTTTCTAGACAAAAGTTATGTTGGATAAGTCATCTCTGAAAAAAATGAAGTGAAGGGAGAGTGAGTGAGAGTGAGTGATGGATTTAAAAGTCTCAGTCTTGTGGCTATGTCAACATCTCTCCATTTTGAGGAATTCACTTGGCTCATCAACAGCCAAACGAGTATCAACAGATCCCGCCTCGGGGACACACACACACACACACACAGCCAGTCAGGCAGCAATGAGACCTAACATGTGCGCCACACACTCCTACCCAAAGCCAATCACCTTTTAACCAGGAGAGGCTGAGAATGACATCACCCTCTGGAATCCACGGATCTACTGTCAGTGTAGCTCTGTACAGCTGTGTGTGTGTGTGTGTGTGTGTGTGTGGGTGGGTGTGTGTGTGTGTGCGCACATGAAGAAACATAGGTTCATGAAAAAACATGAATTTCATATTGCCACTTTCTGATAATGAAACAGTGTGTGTGTTTGGAGTGAGTGAATGACTGTGAGATTGTCAAGGCTTAGTAATGGTCACAGGACCTGCATAGCATTCTCAAAGGCACTAGAGGCTTGGTTATGGCAGTCTGCTGTCAGGGTGGAGCTTAGCTGGGGTGATGGTGGCTTGGGTGGGGTTGGGTTGGGTGGAGTAGGGTGGGTTTTGTTGGCACCACACACATTCTAAAACAGTCTAAACTGGACGCTGGTTCTGCCATCCACTCACTATTTCATTGCATTTCATACGGTCCAATTCACAAGTTCTTTTCCGGATCCCAAGTGGCCAATGACATTGTGTGTTCCTCAGCGCTGCACGAGGAGTTCCCCAAATTCCATCCAGTCTCATTAGCCGTACCGTTGCTGTGGTTACGTGAAGAATGATTTCATTGGTGAGCTCAAATCCCAAGAATCTCAATGAAGCCAGTCTTTGGTTCATAGCTCATTCAATTCATTGTGTGTGTGGTTGTGTGTGATGTTCATGATTCTTGGCACTTAATACAGATGCAAAATTGAAAAAGAGGAAAGGATACATGCAGAGATGAACTCACTCGCTCACTCACTCAGTAACTCACTCACTCACTCACTCAGTAACTCAGTCACTCACTCACTCACTCACTCACTCAGTCAGTCACTCACTCACTCAGTCAGTCACTCACTCAGTAACTCACTCACTCAGTCATTCACTCAGTCAGTCAGTCACTCACTCAGTAACTCACTCACTCAGTAACTCACTCAGTCAGTCACTCACTCAGTAACTCACTCACTCAGTCACTCACTCAGTCAGTCAGTCACTCACTCAGTAACTCACTCACTCAGTAACTCACTCACTCACTCACTCACTCACTCAGTCACTCACTCACTCAGTCACTCACTCAGTAACTCACTCACTCACTCACTCACTCACTCACTCACTCACTCACTCACTCAGTCACTCAGTCACTCACTCACTCACTCACTCAGTAACTCACTCACTCACTCACTCACTCACTCACTCACTCACTCACTCACTCACTCACTCACTCACTCACTCACTCACTCACTCACTCACTCACTCAGTCACTCACTCACTCACTCAGTCACTCAGTCACTCAGTCACTCACTCAGTAACTCACTCACTCACTCTTTTTCTTAAAAAAATGCAGTTTTTCATACATAAATTCATAATATATAATCCATAATATGAAATATTATACTGATGGGAAAATTCCCATCCTTTCCCTTACGTCTCCTTTTTTTGAAAGCAATTCCCATTCTTTCACACTTCCAGCTCTGTGGATGTGAGACCATTCCCGGCACTGATTTATGACCAGTTCTACCATGGTCCATAGACTCAGACCTCTATTAAAATGTTTGAGTGTAGATTTCCCAGTCCTCCAGAGATGACTGATGTATATGGCTGTGATACAGGGAGGGAGGGGGCGGGTTTGATGACACACAGGAGAACACAGAGGGAATCTGTGCGCAAGCTTGTCAGGGAGTTAGCAGGAGGAGTCTGTGTGTGTGTGTGTGTGTGTGTGTGTGTGTGTGTGTGTGTGTGTCCATTGGTATATTCAGTCTGCTTCTGCTTCACCACGACAGCAGTCACTGCTCACACCACAAACTCGGGCACTTCATCTGTGGTCAGGTCCAGGGAGAAGTACTTGTTGGTGCGTTTGATGGGGAAGGCCGAGGGGTCAGTGCGGATGCCGGCACACTGCTCCGCCAGGCCCTGGTAGCCCGTGGCAACGGTGTCTAGCTCCTGGGCGCAGCCGAAGGTATAGCTGTGGGCGGTGTCTTGGCATAGGTCAGCCCACTCGGAGACGCTCCGCTGGTACAACCGCACGTCATCCAGCGATTGGCTGTGGCGGTCAGTGGAACCTTGCCCCTTCTTGCACACCACCGTCTGAAGGACAAGAGAGGGAAATAGGAGGGAGATGAAAGGAAAAAATATTGAGATAACAATGTGTGAAGAATTAGTATGAGAAATGCTATAAAAAGCTTTTATGCTCTTATTACCTCTGTGTGTGTGTGTGTGTTACATGTGTTACCTGTGGTAGGGACTCGATGCTTTGTCCCCTCATCTTCACCACTGTTTCTGATGAGCTGGAGGTGGATGAGCTGACATCCTTCACCACAAGACCTGTCAGTGTGAGAAACAAGCAAACAGTGAAGAGAAACACTTTTCATCACTGGGCATTTTCTTCAGGTATTTATGCACAGGATCAGGCAATAGCACATAGCTATTAGCAACATACCATCACTTGCCAGTCAGGATTATCAACTCATGTAATCAAACTAGCTGGGCCTACGGGTATGAGCGTTTCTGTGTGTGTGTGTGTGTGTGTGTGTGTGTGTGTGTGTGTGTGTGTGTGTGTGTGTGTGTGTGTGTGTGTACCTGAGAATCCGTTGGTCTGGTTGGAGGTGAGCATGTCTTCGGTGATGTGGATGCACAGGTCCTGGTTGAGCTCTAGAGCCAGCTCATGCAGCTCCTCATAGTCCTTAGGGTCATCCACCAGCATCTCAATCTCTGGGGACACAATCAATCAGCCAATGAATCAATACATAAATCAATCAATATGGACACTCAATGTTTGTGTCAACATCTTTCAAATGTTAGACAGCTAAAATAACAACAGTGTGTGTGTGTGTGAGAGAGAGAGAGAGAGAGAGAGAGAATGAGAACCTCCTCCTTACCATCATCATCTTCATCATCCAGTACCCGGTCCTTGCCGCCGCTCTCCACTCCAGACGTGTGTGTACTGGCGTGGCTGTTGGTGGATGAGCTGCCCATACGCAGTGGGGGCCGGGGCGGCCCGTGGCCGTGGGGCACGCGGAAGCTGCCCGTGTCCACGCCGGAGGTGTGCGAGCTGCCGTGGCTGGTGGTGGAGTGGCGCGAGAGACGCTTGTGGCGCGACACGCTGCCCATGCTGCTGCCGCTGGCCCGTGAGCGCCCGTCCAGCTGGTCCATGTCCAGCTCCAGGGCATCGCTGATGTATGACTCACGATACTGCTTCTTCTCTGGAGGGAGGGAGAGAGAGAAATTAGAGAGGTTAACGCACGCACGCACGCACACACACACAGAAATATAATCTCACTCACTTATCCCCGCTACACACATAAACAATGATGTTGGGCATCACATGACATAAGGCATTAGATGGTCAATCTCTCAGAAAATATCACAAAATATCAAATGCTGCTTCTTTTTCTAAATGATGCAGTTGACACTCTTCATTTCTCATAAACATACACAGAATGTGGATACACAGACACACACACACTCATTCCCACACATCACATGAACCAACATCCAGCAGGCTGCTTCTCAGCACATTTCTTTGACCTAAGTTTGCCGACAGTAGCACATACTATAAATAGCTTACATTCACCTACATCAGCAAACACACAAACACACACACACACACACACACACAGATATGCAACTTCCTATACGCAAAACTGCAAACATACACACAAACAGTTGCACAAACTCAGTATCAACTTAACTATGGCTGTGCTTTGGCACCTTTGTCTCCAGATTGACAAACTACATACAATGGCACACACACGCACACACACACACACACACACACACACACACACACACACACACACACACACACACACGTGCCATACCTTCATTCTCCTCCAGGCGGCGGACCTGCTTGAGCACGGGCTGCAGGTTCATGTAGAGGCGGTGGCTGTTGCTAAGCAACTGGAGGAGGTGGCGTGAGCGCATGGGGCAGCCCGTGTAGTAGATGAGCTTCCGTGCCGATGGCAGCCCATCCGGCAGGATCTCAAACTTCTTCCCCTGAGAGAGGAGTGAGAGAGAGAGAGAGAGAGAGAGAGAGAGAGAGAGAGCGAAAGGATGAGATAGGACTCCACTGTGTTATCTCACACAAAGACAAGGAGCACACAACTAGATGAATTTTTTTAAAAGATCAAAAGGAAAAGAGGGGACGGAGAGAAAACACACACTGACTAAAAAAAATCCAATAAAATGATTCAGTGACGCGACTACAAACTATTGCCATTAACGACATGGTGGAGAGAAATGGAGAGATGGTGTGAGACATCGGGGGAGCATTGAGAGGGAGAGAGATGTGAACAAACAGAGAGAAAGTGAGACAGAGAGAGGGGGATGGAGAGAGAGAAAAGAGAGTGAGAGAGAGAGAGAGATGGAGAGTGATGAAAAGACAGGATGGCTTGAGGGTGAGGGATGAAAGAGCAGACAGGTCAAGTAGAGGAGGGTAAGGCCACGTCAGCGACTCTTTTGCCTGAGACAGCAGAGTGATTGCAATCCATTAGCTCAGACAGCTCACCATAGAAATGTCAGCATTCAGCTCGCTAAGCTAACTGGTGAAAACACTCCAGACACCTAGGCACTACACACTGAGACAGAGAGAGTCGATTCAGCCCCCTAGGGTCTGAACATGGCCTCAACCATACAGAGGAATGCCCCAGATCTAAAAATAAGAGTAAAACACACACACTGCAGTTGTATTCACCTTGTATTCACACACACACACACACACACACACACACACACACACACACACACACACACACACACACTCACACTCACACACACTGCACAAAGGTAAGCGATCATTTTAAAGCTCATTGGTAGCTGTGCTGGCAGTTTATAGACAGCTTTAAGAGATTTGGGGTGTTTGTTGTCAGCAGAAACATTATTTCCCTCTGCTGTTGTAAGTCATCCTGCTGAGGTAAACTCACACACACCTGTGCTACACCCAGCACGAGGATGAATGCACACAGCTGGATTTCACAAACAGGGTTTTGTTTGTTTACCCTTTCCTAAAGTGAGCCCCGCACACACACACACACACACACACACACACACACACACACACAGTAACTTCTGTTTTATATTTTTATACTCTGATTAATCCGGAGAGGCCAAGAGCAGCTCTAGTTTAACCCTGACATGCATTCCTCTACAAATAGCAGTAACCTCTACATCTAAGGCACAGTCCATTTCATGTGGCCATAAGCCCAGAGAACATAACACATACTGAAGATACAACTCTGAGCACACATGGTCAAATTTAGCATAATGTCATAAATACACAGAGAGAGAGAGAGAGAGAGAGAGAGACATGCGTACATGAATACATATATACACAACTCAAGCACACACACACACACATGCACACACAACACAAAGCCATGGCCAAAGGTCTGGTCATCACAACATCTGGAATTCATTAGCAAAAAAACTCCTCTCTGGCACGTGTGTGTGCATGTGTCAACATGTAGATGGCCATACGAGAGTGTGTGTGCTTGTGTGTTTGTGTGCTTGTGTGTTTGTGTGTGTGTGTGTGTGCATGTGTGTGTGTGTGCTTGTGTGTTTGTGTGTGTGTGTGTGTGTGTGTGTGCGTGTGCATGTGTGTGTATGTGCATGTGCATCTGTGTGTATGTGCATGTGCATCTGTGTGTATGTGCATGTGCGTGTGTGTGTGTGTGTGTGCGTGTGCGTGTGCGTGTGTGCGTGTGCGTGTGCGTGTGCGTGTGTGTGTGTGTGTGTGTGTGTGTGTGTGTCTGTGTGTGTGTGTGTGTGTGTGTTTTCTTGGCCTGAGTATTACTTCCCAAATCCCTGATTAGTTCTACAGTGATGAGATAAATCAGCTGTCAGCCAGCAACAACATTTCCACAACAAAACACCAGCCTACACATAAACCTATCATACACAGACGCACACACACACACACACACAAACACAAAAATAAAGACAAAAACAACTTGACAAAACAGTAGTAAAGACACACAAAACAAACACATGCACAAACACACACAAGTGCAAGCGCGCACACACAAATGATAAACTGCTTGTATAACCATGTGTGTTCCACCACTGTGGAGACTGTACCTTAACTATGCCATAGACAGAAGAAGAACAACAGATGAGGAGACTGAGGAGTCTTAGGTCACTCACCACAAACACCAACTTGCCGACGTTGGTCCAGGGGAAGTCATACAAGAGTTGCCGCACTGAACCCACATTCTGCTCAGACACACACACACACACACACACACACACACACACACACACACACACACACACACACAGAGACACACACACAGACACACACACAGACACACACACAAAGACACATGGTAAAACAATAGATTAATAAACTCTAATAATCATAAAAAAAACTCGAGCCATCACTGGTTGCAAAACATAACGGAGATGCTAGCTACAGATATCTGTTTTAACATGTCAGTAATAAAGGCCTCTAGCATGCATATCAACATGTACACACAAACACACTTGCGCAAACACACACACACACAAATTACCTGAAATATCTGGATTCCACGCAATGTAAGCCCTAAAGTGAGAGAGGCCTCTACTTCTTTTTTGTCCTGAGAAGAAGAAAGAGCGTCAGAGGCAGCGGGGTGGGGGGTGGGGTGAGAGAGAGAGAGAGTGTAAATGAAATTATATGGAAAGACATTCATCAATGGATCCCAAGCTCTTATATACTGTAAGTACTCAATGTCTGATATATCTCAAGACACACACTCACACACACCTTGTAGAGTCTGTAGTAGTGCACTGTGACGTCATCAAGCTGGGCCGACTCTTTGATGTACTTGAGGTGGGCTTCTGAGGCGGTCAGGGCGTACTGGTCTTTATGCATGTTAGGGATGTGCCTAAGGATATACTCACGGCCACGCTTGGAAATCACCTGCAGTACAGATAAACAGGTTATAGTGAGTGTGTGTATGTGTGTGTGTGTGTGTGTGTGTGTGGTTAATGTTGTGTGGTCAACATGTCATAGCTTGTAGCAAGTAAGACAAACTTTGTGTGAGTGTGTGTGGGGTGTATGTGTTGATGCATGTCAGTAAAAACATGTGTGAATATACTAAAGTCAAGAACTCATTTCAGCAGTAAGCACACAAAAAGGTCACCGGTGTGTGTGTGTGTGTGTGTGTGTGTGTGTGTGTGTTATGTGACTGAGCATGTGGAAGTTTCACGAATGCACAACAATAAAATACAAAACCTTGGGGCCATAATTCACAATCCACAAAGACATTTTGAGCCTGACTGTTGGTGCGTGCATTCTGTGTGTGTGTGTGTGTGTGTGTGTGTGTGTGTGTGTGTGTGTGTGTGTGTGTGTGTGTGTGTGTGTGTGTGTGTGTGTGTGTGTGTGTGAGTGTGTGTGAGTGTGTGTATCTCCGTGTGTCTATCTGTCTGTGTGTGTGTGTGTGTGTATGAAAACTAAGCTGATCATGAAGACATCATTCAGCCTTAAGAAAAAATCTTCAGACTAATGAATATCCTGACATACACACAATCTCTCTCTCTCTCTTACGCACATCTCACACACACACACACACACAATAAATACACAGTGCTAGTGCCAAGGATGTACCTTTCACAAATAAGGCTCTGTGTGTGATGCACCTGACAGATATTTTTGTGTCTCAATGTAAAAACACAAGCAAACACTCCTTTCTGCCCCAAACACACACACAAACACACCTGTGTCTGGTCAACACTGTTAAGGGAATATTTGATTGTTTATACTATGTGGGCTATTCATGGATTAGACAGAGAGAGAGAGAGAAAGAGAGAGAAAGGGAGAGGGAGGGAAATAGAGAGAGAGAAAGGGAGGGGGATGGGGGAGAGAGAGAGAGAGAAAAGAGGTTTGAAAGATGGCCAATTTGAGATCATCTAAACATTTCCTGCCCATATCCTTGCTGCTCCTTGGTCTCTTGCTTTGTGTGTGTGTGTGTGTGTGTGTGTGTGTGTACAGAGGAAGGAGGCTAATGACTGAGGTGGGGTGGCTAAATGTGCTGGACTGGGGGACTGGGAACAACAGGACAGAAATGATAATGCCCTCGCCTCCCATTTATAGAGGAAAAGTGAGACATTCTCTTTCGCCATTCTCTCCCTCACACACACACACACACACACACACACACACACACACACGGGTGTGAGTGTGTGCTACTTACAGTGACTAAAATAAACCTGCTGTCCCACTTCCAAAAATCCCCCCTTGCTTTCCAGAGCAAGGAGAGTCCAGGGGTGTCTAAGTTTGATTAATGAATGTCTGCACACACACACACACCTCAACAAAAAAAAAATCTGGGATTCCTCTTCTGAGTTGTTCAGGTTAATAACAAGACAGTCATTCAAGGACAAAAACAGCCATTCAATAGCCACTTTACCTGCACTATATCACATACATATTACATCACATACATACACACATGCTTGCTTTTTTACATTTGTATACTACATTTGTGTGTGTGTGTGTCTGTGTGACTGAGCGAGCAAGCGAGTGAGTGAATGAGTGAGTGAGTGAGTAAGAGTGAGAGAGAGAGAGTGAGAGAGAGTGTGAGAGAGAGTGTGAGAGAATATTTGTGCAGATGGACCTCTCACCCATGGTGGGAAATAGGCCTCAGGCTCGAAGTATTTGCCAAAGTGCTTGTTGCGCTTGAAGTTGCCCAGGTCTGCCTGCAGGGCGAAGGCGGCCAGCAGGAAGTAGGCCTCCTCTCTCTGGATGCACTGCGACTGAAGCACCTGCTTCCTCAGGTGCCAGTAGTAGTAGTATCGCGCTGAGCGATCACTGTGGGGGTGAGAAGAAGGGAGAGAAAGAGACAGGGAAAGATGAGAGAAAGGAGAGAAAGGAGAGGAATGAAGAAAGGAAGAAAACAGAGCAGAGTGAGGAGTGATACAAAAACATGGAGAAAATCAACCCCTTCAGGAAGAATGGCTACATTGATCTATATTTAAGGAAAAGAACACCAGTGTGTGTGTCTGTGTCTGTGTCTGTGTGTGTGTCTGTGTCTGTGTCTGTGTCTGTGTCTGTGTCTGTGTCTGTGTCTGTGTCTGTGTCTGTGTCTGTGTCTGTGTCTGTGTCTGTGTCTGTGTCTGTGTCTGTGTCTGTGTGTGTGTGCTCTGCTGCTTACCTGATCAGTCGCCCATTCTCCACATAATATTGAGCTCTGAAGTGGACAATCATTGGAGGTCCAAACTGGTCAATACCCTGGAACAAGGAACACACATTAACAGCCACCATAAAAACGCATGGAAGGGTGGTGTGTCTACACTGAAGTATAAGATGTCTATTTGTGTGTTTACCTTGCTGGCCTCTTTCCGCCACTCTTTGGGGCAATACTTGGAAAGTTTCTGGCCAAGTTCCATGTAGATATGCTCATTATCTGTGAACACACACATACACACACACACACACGCACAAAGTTAGCAATTGATCAGTTCGGTGCTATGATATGTGTGCCATTTGAGCAGTGTGAATTGTCCTCCTCACCAGCTCAACTGGTTTCAACACCCCAGCCTCCAGCCAGAATGATACTTGGCTTCATCACGCACTAGCATGCAACTATACACCACGAGTGTCAGTGCCACGCACTCATAAGCTCATAAACACACAGAGACAGTAAATATTCACCCAAAACAAATATGGGGAACAAAAAGGCAAATGCCATTCTAACACACAGTGTGTTTGGAGAGGGGGCAGGGATGAATAGAATGGTAGGTCGCTATGCCTAAATGTGTGTGTGTGTGTATGTGTGTGTGTGTGTGTGTGTGTGTGTGTGTGTGTGTGTGTGTGTGTGTGTGTGTGTGTGTGTGTGTGTGTGTGTTTATTTAGTGATTTCATGGGTACTGCTCCGGCTGTTCAGGAATGCCTACCCCTCGCCGCTCTGACTCCAGCTCACATGCAAGCGTGCACATAAACACACACAAACACTCACACAGCACACTCTCCCTCTTAGTGTAGTGATGGTGTCACCTGAATGCCATACTTTCTTGCTCGTTCTCCCCCTCTCTGACATTCTCACTCACTCACTCACAACACACAAACTCGCACACACACACACACGAAAAAAAAAAAACTTACTCTGAATGACACTGAGTCCAAACAGGTGGCAGTCCTTCAGTCTCAGCAGATCACACACCTGGACCAGGAGCTCCTGGCATAAAGTCTTAACCTGCTCAAATAATCACAAACAGATTCCACAAGTGGTCAAGACCAAAGAACACACAAAACCCATCAGCACACCATCTCCACCTAGGATTCATAGATTTATGGATTTATAGATCACAAATTCTCTGCCATCTGAACAAGTGATAATAGCAATAATGCCATTCAAATTAAACACAACATCTGTGTTCAGTGTACGTGTCATTACTGCCTGTGTTTGTGTGTGAGTGTGTGTTTGTGAAGTTGACACTCACACTGACGATGACATTAAGTGTGTCGTCGTTGGGGAGGAACACACACACACAGCGGCGGTCTTGCATGGTTTTGTTGTTCTGGAAGGCGCGCTTGCTCATCTTTGGGTGCCTGAGCCCCCCTGGGAAACACACGCTGGCCGCGCTCCCAGCACGTGGCCCCCCCCTCCCGCCTCTCCGACGCCAGACACTGGATGCACCTGGACGCGCCTCTGACACAACCCTACGGACGCTCGCTCAGACTCACACACACACACACACACACACACACACACACACACACACAGACGGGCAGTGAAGGCTCAGATGTGGCTCAATGCCACGGTACTGGGTGTGTGGGCAC